>JAMWET010001339.1:0-35433 GCA_024036415.1 Prochilodus magdalenae | reverse complement strand
TTAAGCCCTGTCCCCTAGAATGTCTCAGAATTGAAATTCTGGGCTTCCTCTATGAAGCTTTGCTCAGGTTGGCGCTGGGGCCAATCACATCATATTTCTAAATCTGAAAATGAGCCCAATTATGTCCTTAGAGATTAATGGAGGGAAGTAATTGTTAATCAATTCTCAAAAATCTCCGATAATGGGTGGAAGGCCATATTAGCAGACTAATAAGGACACTTTTAGGGACGCCAAAGAACTATTTCATTGATCTGGCCCAACTTCTAGCACCTACAATCGCCCCTCATGCCTATGCAGCAACCCTGATCTCGGAATTACACCTACATCCAATGCTTCAATTGATTCACCCCAACAAACAACCATGCCCAGCTTCCAACATCTGTATCTTTATACCTAACAAGTCTTATTCACCGCTTGGAGCATGTTTGATCTGGGCTAGGGACCTTCATTTGAACTGAGAGAAAGAGAGGCAGGAAAGGCGAGACCCCAGGAAGCTGTGACATATTACTCAGAGAGCCACACATAAACATATACAGAGGCTACATTTCAGTGTCTAGGGTGTTATCAGTTCAGGACTCATAAGCATCTTAATAAACAAAACTCCAGGTCTTACTCAGGGACTCAGAGAAAACATCATAACTCTGGGGCATCACTGGGCCATAGGGCTTCATAAAGAACCTTATAAGCATGCCAACTGGCAGCCATTACAATGGTTTTGGGTAGGCTAAATGTCAGCTGTCCTTTACAAAAGCTTATGTATTTATGTCGTGTAGCCTTTATGAACTTGACCTACAGTGAAGTGTTAACTAGGGTAGACATAAAGCCACAGCATGTGGAAGTTAGCATGGTGTACGTGCAGTGATAAACACCAAGGGTTCATAACATATGACACTGCAATGACATGTTTATGGCATGCTTATGCTAATGCTATGTAGCGAGGTGGATACGTGTATGTCATGTCCGTGTGCATGTCTGTGTATTTACCCTACCTCTCTGCTTCATCCTTGACTCCATCTTTGTGCTGGTATCAGGAACTCCTACAGCATCTCCACTGACATACATGACCACCATCATCATCTCACTGTCCATCTCGCTCAGACCTTCATACATTTCCTCTGCCTCCCTCTCTCTCTGTCTCTTACTCTCTCTGTATCTACACATTAAGACGTCCTCTAGCACAGTAGCATCTGACGTACTGGGCTTCCTCTTTTGTTAACGCTTCCGTGTGTGAGCTATCTACAAAGGAACCTACTGGCCAGAAATATCTATAGGGTCAATTCATTCAATCCCATGCTGAATATATGGGGTTGGCCATTTGTACTCTCAATCATTAACACTCGGGACCAAACTGACCGTTTGACCATGGTCCATGGAGGTACTGTTCTGCTCACCATTAGCAGACTGCGGCACAATGCAGGACTGCATGCACGCAGACCATTTTGACGACTGCTCCTAACACCACGTCAACGTCACCAAAGACTCCAATGGTGACGTGCTAGTCTGTCATGGAGTGACTCAGAATGGCAGCAGGTCATCTTCCGTGACGAGTCCCGCTTTTGTCTTGGTGGAGATGACCAGTGAATCTGTATGTTGAGGCAAACTGCCAATGGTGTTTACAAGTCACTCCAATCATTAACACCTGCTATTGGAGCCATTTTCCACACATGGAACGCGACACTCACTGCACTGCACCACCTCTTCCCAATCTATGAATCCCATCACTCACTTAAACACACAAGTTGACTCATTATTTCTCAAAGGAGCTTATCATGACTCTTCATTCTTCCTTAGTATTAAGAATGAGTCTCAGCCTCACCTACAAAAGCCAATCTGCATGTTGCATATAGATTAAACGAGACTAGCCGCTCTGTAATATACTGTAGAGTTAAATACACAACACCAGTCAGTTCTGCTAACACTACAGTGTATAGAATGAGGCAAGCTCTGTAGTTCTCTATTTAGAGTTGCTGGGACAGACACTGTGGAGTCTACAACACCACCTGTTTCACTCACACAGAGGCAATAGGTTCTCTGAGACTTTATTAGAGTACAAAAACGCAGGTGAAGAAGTTTTGAAATGTGCTATACAGCCCTGGAGCACACCTCCTCCCTAATGAGATGTGTTGAAGTATTTATTGAAGGTCAGCACCGCCATAAATTACTGAGGAACTTCGGGGGGCACCAGGGTGAATTCACAGATCCGACAAGCCTTACTGGAGCAAAGTATGTCATTCCATGTGTTCAGTGTGGTAGCAGGGGTGGTTAAAACAGCACAGTTTCCTCCTCCTTTAGCACCATTGGGTTCACCATCCTTCCAGAACCTTGGATTCATGAATCCGACAGCACAAGGAGAATGGCAGAGGTTAATCGTCTGTATGAACTAAACCAGGCCTGTAATGAACTGGTACTGCAGACTCTGACCAGGGTTCAAACTGTAAGGTCTTGGGGGGTCCCCTGACAGGAAGCCTGATAATGATGTGACCTGTGCATGCATGCATGTTGATGACTGGACAGGGGAACGGGCAGATGACAACTGGACAGGGGACTGGACAAAGGGAACTGTGGAGCGGGCCGGGCGGCAGCCATGTCCTGGACTGCAGCTGGCCGAGCAGGAGTCTCTGGGTTCGGGGGCAAAGCAGGAGTCTCTGGTGCAGATGTGCCGGGTGCGTCCTCCACGGGGGCAGGCGGGCCGGGTGCGTTTCCCTCTGGCGTAGGCGGCCCTGCATGCAGGCCGACGTCCTCGGCTGCAGGCGGCCCTGCTGCGTCCACCCTCCCTCTGCCTTGGCCCAAAGTTCGACAGGAAGAGATCCCAGAACTCAACCTATGATGTGAGGCAGGCCCTCCGTTGAGGCCCACATGTCAGCCGCCCAGTCCGAGGGCAGGCGTTCATAGTAGCATGACTACAAAAAACACCTTATTTGGATCCCCCCTGAAGAACCTGGGGTAGGCAGGAGGCGTGGAGTTTCAGCCCAGGTGGCCGTTGGAGGGCCTGAAACCACTCGCTACGTCTATAGTAGTAGTAATAGCTTGGCGTTATGTAACGTAAGGGCGGGGTAGACGAGGAATCTGGACGTAAGTGCAAGTGGTTTTGACAAGCAACACCTGGGAGGGGGGCTTGACTAGCCCACTTCCACTGTCCATGTGGTATCGTGTCAAGTCTAGTTCTCCAGAGGCTGGATGTTAAACCGGCAGGATGCTAGGTGGGGATGTTTCTGACGTGGACTTGTCTAACTTGGGGGGACCACTTTGCATCTATTTAAGCTTTAATGGGAGGTCCTAGACCCCCTAGCACCAGTTAGCTGCTATACAGCCCTGAAATACACTGAATTGCACGAGTCAGTTTGAACCCTGGCTTTAATAAATATCATTTTAAAAAATACAGAGGTGTTTACTCACGCAGTGGTCAGTGGTGACCCATCCACCCACTTCCATCCTGTTTTTGTCTCTGTAAGTCCAATCCAGGCATACATTTTTTCCTTCCTGATGAACTCCTAGAGGAAAACAGACTGTGGTTAGAATGAATGGATTTCTATCAGAGCCCAGTTCTTCTCTCCTTACCTGTTCCTCTTCTGTGTTTATGATCACTAGATCTGCTCCTCTATCTCTGCAGGCCTGCCTAGCCTCGTTCCAGTTCTTCTGCTCAGTAGAGAGGTGGTAGTAGCTGCTTCCAAATCTCTTCCACCCTTGGCTTTCTAATACAGAATCAAGTACATACAGACAAGTCACATTGCGCATTTGACTGACAAGAGGTGGTGCAGTGCAGGGAATGTCTTCTTCCATGTGTGGAAAATGGCTCCAAAGCAGATGTTAATAATTGGCTAAAAGGATTGATGGCATTGTGTGAAGGTGTATGGAAGTGTACGCTCATACGGGTCTACCAGCAGTGACTAAAATCCCAGTCTACAGGGAATTCCCTTTGGAATTGTCCCAGGGAAGGCACCAACCAAATCCGACCCAGCCGCTCAAATCTTTGATGTAAGAGTGTCTGAACACTGATGTGGCCTACATCCGGAAGCTTGTCATGTCCAATCCAAATCCAGTCACACCTGTCACTGGTGCTTGTGGAGGTATTACACACTACTAGGTAGGTTTCAGTCACAGGCGGCTCGTTTTTGTCTGGTAAGCCTGTTTTAGTAGAGTTAATATCTCATAGATATGATGAAGTTCAGTGCTTCTGGTGGTCCACAGTCCAGTGTGAAAGGGGGTGAAAGACGTGTATGCTACAGCGGCAGCTCTTTCACTCACCTAGAATCCTTATTAGGTGACCAGTCATGTTTCTGTAACTGGATAAGAGGGTCTCCTTCTCTGCTCTCAGAGACAAGATGGTCTGGGACAGATTGCTCTTCTCCTCTTTCACATTAATACCTGCTTTGGGAAGACAGGTCTGGACTGAATCCATGCAACGATATGATATTTGATATTTTATACATTTCAATCAGTTTGAGGTGGAAGTACTTACAGTACATGTAGAACACCATGCTGACGGTCATAAGAAGAACACACAGCAGTACTAGGCACATTGGAGACAGCCTGGAGCTTCGGTTTCCTGATACATGACATCATTTCCATCTTTTAGGCCATCACTATATCATTAGTTTCTATAACGCTTGGAAAACTCACTTTACTTTAGGGGCAGAGGAAATATACATAACTCTGTCATTACAGTGTTATTACAATAGTGCCACAGGCCATTATAAAGGTGTTATCAGAAAATATTTTCATGTCTGCATGTCCTTATCGTGTAAAAATTCTTAGCATTCATTCTTTGGTCAACAATTTAAAAAAATAACTATTATAAGCATGTCATAAACATGTTATAACAGATTTAGTTTCGTTCATGAAGGTGTTATAAGGAAATGTTTACATGTTCCTAATCATTCTTAATCTGGTCAGCAATAATAGCTTCTTGGCCAGTCAGCTCATACTGTGAAATCACAATGCAATTGTAGAAAAGTGTTATAAACATGCTATAACCATGTCATAACAGATTTTGCTTGGTTTAATGCTAATATTCCCCGAGGTCTTGATGTCTGGTGCCTTGATAGTAGTAACAGCTCACTGTAGACCATGCTCAAAAGACTGCTTGCCCATTACATGACCCTGTCATGACATAAGCCTACATAGTGATGCATAAAGGCTCACTCCAGTAAGCAGTAGTTGTTATAAAGGCTGCTTTAGTCAACTTCAAGTTTTCATATGAAGGCGTACAGATTTTGGACGGCATTAGGTGGCGTAATACACTCTCTGGGGCTTTAGTGGCGTGATGTCCATTTCACAAACCATTTCCTGTTTCTAATACTGTCCGTTTCACACACCACTCCTAAAACACTACACTGGAGATTCTAACCTTGTCACCTTCCAGAAGAGGTAGACGGCATCTCAAGGTGGATGTGTAACAAGAACTGAGAGAAGCAGAGAAAGGAACAACAGGACTCCAGGAAGCTGTGAAAGCGGCTGCACATATCTGCTCATATAAGGCATATAACACATACCGAGCTCATTTCAGTGTTTGGGTGTTATCATTAGGACTGATCTTATAAACAGCCAACGGAAACTTACTTCACTCAAGCACCAGAGAAGAAATCATAGCTCTGTCATACAGTGACCTTACTTTGCCATAGGGCTTCATAAAGATGTTATAATCGTAGCAAATGGAGCTTAGCGGAATAAGCCTTCATAGTGGCTTGTGTAGGTTTATGTCAGCTGTCACGGAAGGCTTACGTAATTGTCATGTAGCCTAATGAACATGACCTACGGTAAAGCATTACCAAGAGTAGACAAAGCAGAAGTTAATATATGGCATAAGCTGTCATAACATTAAACATTCATGACCACTGATTCATTACCACTGATTAACGTGCCATGACATGTTTATAGCATGCTTATGCTAATGCTATGTAGTGAGGTGGATACGTGTATGTCATGTCCGTGTGCATGTGTGTATTTACCGTACCCCTCTGCTTCATCCTTGACTCCATCTTTGTGCTGGTATCCTGAACTCCTACAGCATCTCCACTGACATACATAACCACCGTCCTCACCTTCCTGTCCATCTCGCTCAGATCATCGCTGCTCCTACCTTCATAGATTCCCTCTGCCTCTCTTTCTCTCGTTCTCTCTGTATCTGTACACTAAGCCATCCCCTCGTGTACAGTAGTTTCTGACGTACTGAACTTCCTCTTTTCTGTTAACGCCTCCGTGTGCGTCTACAAAGGAACCTACTGGCCAGAAATGCCTTTCTGAAAATATGAGAGGGTATTGGCCATTTGTACTCATAATCATTAACACTCAGGACTTACGTTTACATTTATAGCATTTAGTTGACGCTCTTATCCAGAGTGACTTACAAAGTTAACTGTAGTACAGGTAGGCTAATGTAGTGTTAGGAGTCTTGCCCAAGGACTCTTATTGGTGTAGCTCAGCATAGTCACCAAGACTGGGATTCAAACCCTAAATAGTGGTGTTACCCGCTGAGCTACACCAACCACACTTAAATAGTTGCAACCTAAAGAAATCAATCGACAGGAATGAAAATCGGTTAGTAGGTTTGACATTGTTAGACACATATAAGTAGTTCTGGTTTTACACTCGACCATGCATTTGACGTAAGCCGGAATGGGCTCTATTGCTGTAGGACAGCATCAACAGCCGAACCGCATGTAGCGGTCACTTTAGGGGAGGTGCAGTGCGCATGTGCACGGTGGAGAGCTGGAGCGAATAATGGAGAGTGTGGAGGAAAGCGCGGGAGAGAATGTGCGGTGATGTGTACTAAGTTGTAGCCTGGGTTTTCCAACTGGTGTTATCTGGGAACGTGTGACGAGTGAAGTCTCGGTGGTCTCATTGTTCATTAAACTGGCTCTGAAACCCCTTCACCACGTGTTCCCTGCGTGTCTCTTCATGTAGGCTAAGTATCCACCTCTCTACGAGAGCACCCACCTAACACCGTACTTCCATTCGTTACACGCACCAACTGCAGAAATTCAGTGAGAAGGGATGCCCTCCATGTGTCATCCTCTTACGGTCAGCACCATTGGCAGACAGCTGCATAACACAGCACTGCATGCTCACAGACCGTTCACACCACGCCCTTAACACCATGTCAAAAATGTATTCAATAAATTACAGACCACCACTACCATTTTCCCCCATTTGAAACCTAATCTGGTTCAGAAACTGCTTGTTGAAACCAGTAACAATAAACCGTCTTTATTTATCTTGTTATTAAAGTACACTCAATAAATAAGCCCATGTTTCAGCTATCCTTGATATGCAAATTAGCATAATGATGAGCGGGCAGATCATTCGACCTCTAGATGAGATAAATAGACTGTGGTTATCATACATGCTTTAGGGAATTTAAACTACCAGTCTGAGAGTATGATCCCTCCAGATGCCGTGTCCTCGCTTGTGGACTCTCCATTTCAGCTCATGCATCATCATTCTGTACACTCTAATCTCATTAATCTCATGCACATACAGCTCTGAAAAAATGTAAGAGCCCACCTCAGAATGATCAGTGTCTCTAGGTGTACAGGTTCTGGGTTTGTGTTGGACCAGAATTCCTCAGTTCTGTTTGATTCTCTACACTACTGGAAACATACTCTCAAACTCCAGATCAGATATTGTACTAGATCTGTTTATTTAGAAAATCACTAATGACCTCCAGAAGCCTGTTTTTAGAACCATGCTCGCGGTGCGTTTCACCCCAGCCACCACTCGCCAGTCTCTCTGTAGGTCACTCGAGGTCATCTTACGGTGGGTCAAGGACATTGGAATGAGGTGGCCCTTATCACGGTCAGTAGAGAGTGGGTTTGGCCCTCTGCCAGTCTGTAGCTGTGCTGTCCTGTGTGTTGGCTGCTTGACCTTGTTCTTATGAACCAGAGGCTCACTGTATCTGCCAGTAAAGCTAGAACCCAGCCTTCTGTTCCTCACTAAGAACCTGCTGTACATGTGGAGATGCTGATTTAAGAAGAAACTGGAGCACTCTCTGATTTATTTTCAGAGCTGTATATGGTTTAGCCTTACAGAACTAGCCTTGCAGAATGGTTCCCCACATGTTGCTCTGCTGTACACTGTAACCTGCACCCTGCCAATGGTGTTTTCAAGCTCGCCAGACAAAAACTTAGTTCCCTGTGACTGAAACGTACCTAACAGTCTGTATTACCTTCACGAGTGCCCATAACAGGTGTGATTGGATTGGGCATGGGTCACTCCTCTTAGCCAGTCATTAACATCTGCTATTGGACCCATTTTCCACACATGGAACGCGACACTCACTGCACTGCACCACCTCTTCCCAATCTATGAATCCCATCACTCACTTAAACACACAAGTTGACTCATTATTTCTCAAAGAAGCTTATCATGACTCTTCATTCTTCCTTAGTATTAAGAATGAGTCTCAGCCTCACCTACAAAAGCCAATCTGCATGTTGCATATGGAATTAAACGAGACTAGCCGCTCTATAATATACTGTAGGGTTAAATACACAACACCAGTCAGTTCTGCTAACACTACAGTGTATAGAATGAGGCAAGCTCTGTAGTTCTCTATTTAGAGTTGCTGGGACAGACACTGTGGAGTCTACAACACCACCTGTTTCACTCACACAGAGGCAATAGGTTCTCTGAGACTTTATTAGAGTACAAAAACGCAGGTGAAGAAGTTTTGAAATGTGCTATACGGCCCTGGAGCACACCTCCTCCCTAATGAGATGTGTTGAAGTATTTATTGAAGGTCAGCACCGCCATAAATTACTGAGGAACTTCGGGGGGCACCAGGGTGAATTCGCAGATCCGACCAGCCTTACTGGAGCAAAGTATGTCATTCCATGTGTTCAGTGTGGTAGCAGGGGTGGTTAAAACAGCACAGTTTTCTCCTCCTTTAGCACCATTGGGTTCACCAGTCTTCCAGAACCTTGGATTCATGAATCCGACAGCACAAGGAGAATGGCAGAGGTTAATCGTCTGTATGAACTAAACCAGGCCTGTAATGAACTGGTACTGCAGACTCTGACCAGGGTTCAAACTGTAAGGTCTTGGGGGGTCCCCTGACAGGAAGCCTGATAATGATGTGACCTGTGCATGCATGCATGTTGATGACTGGACAGGGGAACGGGCAGACGACAACTGGACAGGGGACTGGACAAAGGGAACTGTGGAGCGGGCCGGGCGGCAGCCATGTCCTGGACTGCAGCTGGCCGAGCAGGAGTCTCTGGGTTCGGGGGCAAAGCAGGAGTCTCTGGTGCAGATGTGCCGGGTGCGTCCTCCACGGGGGCAGGCGGGCCGGGTGCGTTTCCCTCTGGCGTAGGCGGCCCTGCAGCGACGTCCTCGGCTGCAGGCGGCCCTGCTGCGTCCACCCTCCTCTGCCTTGGCCCAAAGTTCGACAGGAAGAGATCCCAGAACTCACCTATGATGTGAGGCAGGCCCTCCGTTGAGGCCCACATGTCAGCCGCCCAGTCCGAGGCAGGCGTTCATAGTAGCATGACTACAAAAAACACCTTATTTGGATCCCCCCTGAAGAACCTGGGGTAGGCAGGAGGCGTGGAGTTCAGCCCGGTGGCCGTTGGAGGCCTGAAACCACTCGCTACGTCTATAGTAGTAGTAATAGCTTGGCGTTATGTAACGTAAGGGCGGGTAGACGAGGAATCTGGACGTAAGTGCAAGTGGTTTTGACAAGCAACACCTGGGAAGGGGCTTGACTAGCCCACTTCCACTGTCCATGTGGTATCGTCAAGCTAGTTCTCCAGAGGCTGGATGTTAACCGGCAGGATGCTAGGTGGGGATGTTTCTGACGTGGACTTGTCTAACTTGGGGGGACCACTTTGCATCTATTTAAGCTTTAATGGGAGGTCCTAGACCCCCTAGCACCAGTTAGCTGCTATACAGCCCTGAAATACACTGAATTGCACGAGTCAGTTTGAACCCTGGCTTTAATAAATATCATTTTAAAAAATACAGAGGTGTTTACTCACGCAGTGGTCAGTGGTGACCCATCCACCCACTTCCATCCTGTTTTTGTCTCTGTAAGTCCAATCCAGGCATACATTTTTTCCTTCCTGATGAACTCCTAGAGGAAAACAGACTGTGGTTAGAATGAATGGATTTCTATCAGAGCCCAGTTCTTCTCTCCTTACCTGTTCCTCTTCTGTGTTTATGATCACTAGATCTGCTCCTCTATCTCTGCAGGCCTGCCTAGCCTCGTTCCAGTTCTTCTGCTCAGTAGAGAGGTGGTAGTAGCTGCTTCCAAATCTCTTCCACCCTTGGCTCTCTAATACAGAATCAAGTACATACAGACAAGTCACATTGCACATTTGACTGACAAGAGGTGGTGCAGTGCAGGGAATGTCTTCTTCCATGTGTGGAAAATGGCTCCAACGCAGATGTTAATGATTGGTTAAAAGGATTGATGGCATTGTGTGAAGGTGTATGGAAGAGTACGGTCATATGGGTCTACCAGCAGTGGCTAAAATCCCAGTCTACAGGGAATTTCCTTTTGTCCCAGGGAAGGCACCAACCAAATCCGACCCAGCTGCTTAAGTCTTTGATGTAAGAGTGTCTGAACACTGATGTGGCCTACATCCGGAAGCTTGTCAGGTCCAATCCAAATCCAATCACACCTGTTACTGGTGCTTGTGGAGGCATTACACACTACTAGGTAGGTTTCAGTCACAGGCGGCTCGTTTTTATCTGGTAAGCCTTATAATATCTCATATCTCATAGATATGATGAAGTTCAGTGCTTCTGGTGGTCCACAGTCCAGTGTGATGGAGGTGAAAGACGTGTATGCTACACCGGCAGCTCTTTCACTCACCTAGAATCCTTATGAGGCGATCAGTCATGTTTTTGTAACTGGATAAGAGGGTCTCCTTCTCTGCTCTCAGAGACAAGATGGTCTGGGACAGATTGCTCTTCTCCTCTTTCACATTGATACCTGCTTTGGGAAAACAGGGCACATTCGCTGACTGAACCCTTACATTAAACTATATGGGTTCTGTATTCGAAAGACAAAGTCTTTCACAATGTAACTCACAGTATATGCCCAGCATTATGCTGACGGTCAGCAGGAGGACACACAGCAGTCCCACACACACTGCAGCCAGTCTGGAACATCTGCTTTCTGCTTTAACAGGAAAACCTACATATATCAGACGTATATTGGTGCCTGTAGATAACACGGAGTGCTCTGCTTGCACTCAACCCACACAATGACATAGCGACAGTCAAAAGAAGCTCTGCTAAAGCCGTGACTCTGACCTGAGATCAGCTGAATGAAGTCAGAACGCGCTGGGGTGGTAACCACTAACCACAGCCTTCCACCTTGCACTATGACACACAAATCAACCCTAACCAAACCCACAGCGCAACCCAAACACGCCACCACCAACACCACATCAGCTTTACTGCAGCACTGAAACTGATCCACCAACCACATACTACCTGCTCTGTGGTGGTCCTGTGGGGGTCCTGACCTTTGAAGAACAGGGTAATGAGGTGTACAGAGACACAGATGAACTATAGTCTCTAACTGTAGAACTACGAGGTGCTGGAGAACGAGTGTAGATACAAGGAGGTGTACCTAATGAAACCATAGAGCTTCTATCACACACGTACCAAATACTACTTCCCATGGCCCAGTGCTGATATATTTGACTGATAATTGTAAGCGGTAAACGACAGCACATATATGATAGCATGATAACGAAAGTGTAGTTAATGCATATATATATATATATATACACAGGATATACAGGGGTAGGACAAGGAAACTGAAACACCTGTCATTTTAGTGTGGGAGGTCTCATGGCTAAATTGGACCAGCCTGGTGGCCAATCTTCATTAACTGCACATTGCACCAGTAAGAGCAGAGTGTGAAGGTTCAGTTAGCAGGTAAGAGCACAGTTCTGCTCAAAATACTGCAATGCACACAGCATTATGGGTGACATACCAGAGTTCAAAAGAGGACAGATTGTTGGTGCACGTCCTGCTGGCGCATCTGTGACCAAGACAGCAAGTCTTTGTGATGTATCAAGAGCCACGGTATCCAGGGTAATGTCAGCATACCACCAAGAAGGACCAACCTCCACCAGCATCACGTAGTGACCTGGCCACTATCCTGCAAGAAGAATGGCTTAAACTCCCTCTGACCACTGTGCAGGACGCAGTATATTTCATTCCCAAGACCAACTGACGCTGTATTGGCCGCAAAAGGAGGCCCTACACCATACTAATAAATGACTGTGGTCTAAAACCAGGTGTTTCAGTTTCATTGTCCAACCCCTGTAGATATATATATATATAGGATTGGGACTTGGAAGTTGTACACAGAACTGTGCTGATAACACCTGATTACTTTACAGATTAAGATCAAGACTGGGAGGGGTATACAGTTGTACTGTGCTAGATACAGAACTGTATTGACAATGCTACCAATGCTACAACTGTGCTATGGTGTCACTGTCTACAAGCACATTAGGGTGTCCCCAACCAGAGCCCTGGATGACTCCGTTACTCATGTCACTGGACTAGTTGGGACGTTTTTGAAGATCAACACTTGGAGGGGTACACAACTGTACCGAGCGAGACACAGAACTGTGTTGACCATGAATGTCACTGGAGTGGTTGGGGCATTTTTGAGGATCAGGACTTGGAGGGGTATACAGTTGTACTGTGCTAGATACAGAACTGTATTGACAATGCTACCAATGCTACAACTGTACTGTGCTGTGGTGTAACTGTCTACAAGCACATTAGGGTGTCCCCAACCAGAAGCCCTGGATGACTATGGAGGTCATAACTCTCCTCAGAGACAACCAAAAGAGAGACTGAGGCTGAAGCAGCCTTAAGAAGGAAGATTGACGATCACATCACCAACAACAATCAATGGAAGAAGTGGAAGAGCCACCAACACCATAGCAACTGCAAGCCCAGCGATCAGCACTAATTCAGCGTTAGGCTAGTTTACTCTACCTGTCTGCGGCGCTGCTACCTCCGTCTGGTTGTTGCTGTCCCCAGCCTTTGTGCCGGTCTCCTGAGCTCTAACAGCATCTACACTGACATAGATATCCACTGTTCTCTCCACTCTCTCTCCTCTATCCTTCTCACTGACCTCCAAGCTGCCCACGTCTTCGTAGATGCCCTCTGCCATTCCGTCTGTGTTGTGTACTCCACTCAGCGACAGCCGTTTCTAACTTTCAATCAGTAAACAGGAACTCAAAAAAAAACAGACTGAGCTTATTGCAACACGTGTGACTTTTACGTAGCGTGATGAGCAATGCTACTTCTCCTTTACCAGGAGTCTGTGTATGCTGACTCCGTGCATTAAGCAAACGTGCTGCAGACACACGCATCCATGACTGTGATATAATACATGGCTTCAGATGGTTTGCTGGAAGTCCATCATAATGCTGAATGGTGTTTTATGAATGGATAATGCATATTAATGCATAGTAGCTGAGAAAGCTGTGAGCTTACCATATCGTTCACATCCACAGGGCCTTATATTTGGCTGTGGTATGTACAGTGTAATCTCTGTGATTCATTAATAAGAATTTCCTAGGAATTTGTTTATTATGCAATAAAAAGTCAAGGCAAATAAGAAAAGAGTTATGACTCAAACAATTTTAGACATTTAACTACAGCTTACTGTCAGAAGTAAAGAACCAGGACCGACACACACAGAGCTAAAGGTCAGATGGGCTTTATTAAATGATCTGGTAATTGAACACAGCAACAAAACATGAACAGACATGGAGGGAGGAGATAAGATCGGAGTCAGGAGACAGGCTAAGGTCAGAACCAGGGTATTCAGGAAGCAAGGTAACCAGAGTAGAAGGAATAGGCAAAGAGATTAGCCAACTTTAGCCAAGTTGCAAACTAGGTAAGGGAAAACTTCGCAATGAGGAAGTAAGTGTGTGTGTGCGGGGGGGGATTACATGCCGACTGGTGATTGATAACAGCTGTGCTACTACTTGGGAGACCTAGGGTGCATCCGAAACCGCCTACTACCCTACTACTCAGTAGGCAAGAATGTGTAGTGTGTCCGAATCCGCAGTGGTCATAAAGCAGTAGGCGTAAGTTCCCCGGATGACGTATGGCTTCCGGTGAGATTTTCAGGTATGCGAGCACAGCACACTGTGCTATCCCATGATTCCACTGGAGCTGTGGAGGCATTCCGAGCTGAGGAAGAAAATATGGCGGAAAGCTGGACGTCAGCTCTGTGCAAGTGTAAGTAATCTACAACTTTTGTGCAACGCCGAGGAACGATGTGAACCGCTCTGTGGCGAATATGAAGCCTATTGTACATGTTTATATGAATGAATGGTGAGACAGTGGTGGCATGAGGTCTTACGTCAAATGATGTTGGCAAGATGGCGGACATAGTACATCCGAGGTTGCGTGGATACTACGTACTCGTGTACTGAAAGAGCCTACTGCTTCACCCATCAAGCAGTGTGCACTGGGTTCAGTCTAGTACGTACTGACCAAGTAGGCGATTTCAGACACAGCCGTAGAGCGGGAATGATTGGGAGACTGGGGACATGTGGGTGTGATGGCATCGGATGATGCACTCTGGGAAGTGTAGTCTGGAGGAGCGGTGGAGTTGGGAATAACCCTGAAACGTGACATTTATGCAGCCAGGAGCAAATGGGAAGTAACAAAGTGTCAGTACTTCCCTTAGCTTTAAGCAGCAGCTGAAACTCGCTAATGAGTCGACTTGACCTTAAATTCACATTGCTGGGGGCTCATTGATTCCTTCAAACTTGGACTTCACTAAAGGAGATTAAAACTGAAAGCTCCTGAAATCTAGTTAATGTATTATAAACCTGGTTTGATGAGTTAAAGGTAAATATAATAAAGTTAAATACAGTGTAAATGGAATGACAGTGTACATAAGCAAGACCTTATTATTGTTCTTGATAGATGATTAGCCGTTGCTAATTATTCAGTGTTTGCCATTTCAATTAACGCTCCACTGTCACGCCCACTGGGTCTCCCCAGATCTCCCAGACCCAGTTCTTTCCCAGTTACGATTACATCACACCCACATGTCTCCAGTCAGCCAATCACTCACATTCCAACTCACCTGAGTACTAATTTGACTACTCTCTTGATTTTGCCCCTTTGGATTCGTTTGCTGGTATGTCTGAGTTCCTGGTTTGTTGACCTCTGCTTGTCTCTCTAACTCCGACCCTGCGTTACCCTTTGGTTATGATTGCCTGGATTGTGCTTCACTGTCAATTTGTCAAATAAACCACCTCAAACTTTTACAGTTCACCTCAGTTAATGAAATAAGAATGACCTTCAGCAGAGTGAAATAGTGAAGAGTTTTATTTCCTCTTTGTTTCATACTTGGGTTATTTCAGTCTTTAGAAGCTTCTTTAAAACTCCATCTATGCTCTAAAATGGTTTCTGTTGCTCCAGCCTAGAAAGTGACTCTTATTCGTTACAAGCAAATGAGGAACTGGCTTTTCAATTGCTAATTTTTTAGGTTGCACTTTTTACAGTGTACGTTCCAGTCGAAGCTTATGGAAAGAGAAAGCCAGAATGCCTATTATTTTTGCACACGGTACTTACATTACCATTTCTGCATCTTGATTTTAGTTTGTTGTGGTCTTCGGACACAGAGACGGTGTCTTGTCATCACTAACATCACTTCCACATACAAATAAGGAAGAAGTTATTAATTTCCATATTAAAATAAGGAACCGTTGTAATCTCCACTCACTGCTATGATTCAGCCTGATAGAACACAGGTGTGGGCCACAGATTGGTGACCTGGTCCATTTCTACCTTTGTAATATGTAGATATTTGGAGGTGGGGGGTTTACGTTGGGGGTCTGGAAGAGCTGTATTGGATGGTAAATGTTTTATGATTTCCAGTATATGCAGATACTGATGCCCTCCAGACCATGAGAGATCTTGGTTTTCTACTTTTCACTGATGTTGCTTTCCTCCACTGGCCAAGAGCTGAAAATTTAAATTCCGATTCTCATTTCTTCTGGCAGAATGCTGAGCACAGTTGGCAGCAATTTGACTTTGTTTTTGTCACTGGATTATCTTCAGTGTAGAAAAGTAGTTATATAAATAAGTGATGATGAAGATAAAGATGATGATGATGATGATGATGATGAGTGGACTCATCTGACCACAGCACACATGGGAAACATTCTTTTTGACGTGTTTGGCAATTCAAGTTTTACACAAACTTTAGTGGTGAGTGGTTTTAACTTTAAAAAGTTAAATTAATATTGATATTAATACTATTTGAACATTACATACATTACAAAGTTATCTGGTAACTATTTGAAACTCAGTTAACTCAAGATTTTAAGGGGAAACACCTAAGTTAAAACAACTTTGTTTTTTAAAATGGAATGTTTGGTAAAGTATAATGTGAGTACGATAGAGCATTTGGTTTGGTATAATGTGCGTACGATAGAGCGTTTGGTTCGGTATAATACGAGTATGATAGAGCGTTTGGTTCAGTATAATGTGCGTACAATAGAGCGCTTCGTTCGGTATAATGCGAGTAAGATAGAGCGTTTGGTTTAATGTGCGTACGATAGAGCGTTTGGTATAATGTGCGTACGATAGAGCGTTTGGTTCTGTATAGTACGAGTATGATAGAGCGCTTGGTTCGGTATAATGCGAGTATGATAGAGCGTTTGGTTCTGTATAGTACGAGTATGATAGAGCGTTTGGTTCGGTATAATGTGAGTACGATAGAGCGTTTGGTTCTGTATAATACGAGTATGATAGAGCATTTGGTTCGGTATAATGTGAGTACGATAGAGCGTTTTGTTAAGTGTAATGCGAGTATGATAGAGCGTTTGGTTCGGTATAATGTGAGTACGATAGAGCGTTTTGTTAAGTGTAATGCGAGTATGATAGAGCGTTTGGTTCGGTATAATGTGAGTACGATAGAGCGTTTTGTTAAGTGTAATGCGAGTATGATAGAGCGCTTGGTTCGGTATAAAGTGAGTATGATAGAGCGTTTTGTTAAGTGTAATGCAAGTATGATAGAGCGTTTGGTTCGGTATAATGTGAGTATGATAGAGCGTTTTGTTCGGTATAATGTGAGTATGATAGAGCGTTTTGTTAAGTGTAATGCGAGTATGATAGAGCGTTTGGTTTGGTATAATGTGAGTATGATAGAGCGTTTGGTTCGGTATAATGTGAGTATGATAGAGCGTTTTGTTAAGTGTAATGTGAGTATGATAGAGCGTTTTGTTCGGTATAATGTGAGTATGATAGAGCGTTTTGTTAAGTGTAATGTGAGTATGATAGAGCGTTTGGTTCGGTATAATGTGAGTATGATAGAGCGTTTGGTTCGGTATAATGTGAGTATGATAGAGCGTTTTGTTAAGTGTAATGCGAGTATGATAGAGCGTTTGGTTCGGTATAATGTGAGTATGATAGAGCGTTTTGTTAAGTGTAATGCGAGTATGATAGAGCGTTTGGTTCGGTATAATGTGAGTATGATAGAGCGTTTGGTTCGGTATAATGTGAGTATGATAGAGCGTTTTGTTAAGTGTAATGTGAGTATGATAGAGCGTTTGGTTCGGTATAATGTGAGTATGATAGAGCGTTTTGTTAAGTGTAATGCAAGTATGATAGAGCGTTTGGTTCGGTATAATGTGCGTACGATAGAGCGTTTGGTTCGGTATAATGCGAGTACGATAGAGCGTTTGGTTCGGTATAATGCGAGTACGATAGAGCGTTTGGTTCGGTATAATGCGAGTACGATAGAACGCTTGGTTCACTTCCTGTGTGTTAGACCTCCCCTTTCCATCAGAATTTGGAGTTTGTAGAAGGGTTTTGGTTATTTTTGTAATTTTGTTTTCTGGAATGTCATTGTCTCGGTTTGTTTTATGTATATTATTTATGTATATATTCATTTTGTGAAATGTTCAGTTGTTCTGCACTTCTCTGCCGTGTTTAGCCCCATCTGGCATGAAGATATGCCTGCATTAAAGGTATAATGGTGGTCAATTCTGGTCTAAAAGCAACACATGGTTCAACTACTGACGTCGCTCTGAGGACGGCAGTGTAGTTTCGCAGATCCAGCTCGCCACATAACAGCAGTGTACGTCATTCCATGACTTCAGCATTAGATAACCCGTTTGTAAAACAGCACAGTCCTCCAATCCATGGTTATTGGGTTCACCATCCCTCCAGAATCTGAAGTCAACACAGCAAGCAGCAAAGGTATCAAGAGGTTAGCTGATCTGTTTAAAGATGCTGACTTAATTGTCATTTGAGCAGCTGCCTCTGATTTGATCAGTTTTCTACAAATTCAAAACGACATTATCAAGAACCGACTAGAAGTTAGGATAAATCCCGTAGAGAAAGCTTTCATTTCCCCCTCTTGGAAAATGCAGGTGAGTTGGCTCTACAACACATTGAGAACTTGGCCTGAACTGATGTAGTTGAACATCTATATCTGTATATCTTATATATCTATATATATCTATAGACTCTGGACACGTGACTATGAAGTCATCGGTTGGTGGGTTCTGGGAGATCTTCTGGGAGGTTCTGGGACACTGTACAACTCTGTATTGGTATAATGACAATCAAGCTTAGTTTAATTCAATTAAATTGAACAGAGCCAGTTGTTCATACATATGATCTAAGGAAGGTGTGGGAGAGGGAATCACATTCAGCTATCAGTGATGATGATGATGATGATTGGGAGAATATTTGGAGATATGCCAAGTATATATCTCTATGTAATTGTACAAAATCAATTCATATCTCACCAGATCGAAGGCATGCTTTGAACAGCTCAACTTCCACACTTTGTCCGAAGTGTAAAACCCAGATAGGGTCGCTTACCAACTGTTCTCGGACATGCTATAAGGTACTGGAATATTGGGCTAAGATGGCACACGAAATTGGATGAATCAATGAACCTGAAGCGAGATCATTCCAACTGTGGCATAAGATATTACGAGATTTATTAATACGGGCACAAATCTGAATCTGTCTGAATAACTCACGCAGTGTTCAGCGGTGACCCGTCCACCCACTTCCACACTCCCTCTGTTTCTGCATCACTTAGACCGATCCAGGTGTTTCGGCCTTCCATAAAAACAAACCTCTAGAAAGAACACACTATGATTAGGATGAGGGGATTTCTATTAGAGTTTAGTTCTCTCTCTCTCTCTCTCCTCACCTGTTCCTCACTGCTGTTTATGATCACCAGATCTGCTCCTCTCTCTCTGCAGTCCTGTCTGGCCTCGCTCCAGCTCTTCTTCTCAGTAGAGGAGTAGTAATAGCTGTCTCCAAACCTCTTCCAGGACAGCATGTCTGAGGAACAGTGGAGACCTGTGAGAGTCCGGAATGCTTGTTCTCCCCATTAACCATTAAAACCCTACATTCTGTAAGCTCTCCCCATCTGATCTTCTCACCATTCAGAATGTACTTAGGACTCCTTTCCAGCTCTCTTTCATCTGTAGGGTTTTTATTCATCCTGTCTAGTTCCTCAGTCAGGTTCTGGTAGCTGCTCTTCAGCTGGTCTCTTTCCTCAGTCAGGTTCTGGTAGCTGCTCTTCAGCTGGTCTCTTTCCTCAGTCAGGTTCTGGTAGCTGCTCTTCAGCTGGTCTCTTTCCTCAGTCAGGTTCTGGTAGCTGCTCTTCAGCTGGTCTCTTTCTCCAGTCAGGTTCTGGTAGCTGCTCTTCAGCTGGTCTCTATCCTCAGTCAGGTTTCTGTTACTGGATAGGAGGTTCTCTCTCTCTGCAGCAAAGTTTTCTCTCAGGGTATGGATAGTTTGGGACAGGCTGTTCTTCTCTTCCTGTACATTCATATCTACAATAATAAACATTAGATATGCTCCCACGTCTGTAAATATTAAGATGAATATAGATGTGTTTGGGTAAAGATCTTGTGTGTTCCAGATCAATTTTAAAGTCAGAGAAAAGAAAATAAAATTAGAGGAACAATATCTATACTCACATATCTGGTCATAGTATCTGGTGCACAAGTGAAAGTATCTGATGCTCACCTGATAGCATCTAGTAAACACAATATAGCACCCATTGCACACCTGATAGTACAAGGTGCTCATCATGTGTCTGGTTCACATTACATAGTGTCCGGTGCACACCTGATAGTATCTAGTGCATACTACATAGCACCTGGTGTACACCTGATAATATCTGGTGCTCACCTGATAGCATCTAGTTAACACAATATAGCCCCTGGTGCTCACCTGATAGCATCTAGTTAACACAATATAGCACCTGGTGCACACCTGATAGTATAAGGTGCTGACCATGTAGTATCTTGTTCACATTACATAGTGTCCGGTGCACACCTGATAGTATCTGGTGCACATTACATAGTGTCCGGTGCACACCTAATAGTATCTAGTGCATACTACATAGTATCTGGTGCACACCACATAGTGTCCGGTGCACACCTGATAGTATCTGGTGCACATTACATAGTGTCCGGTGCACACCTGATAGTATCTGGTGCATACTACATAGTACCTGGTGCACACCTGATAGTATAAGGTGCTGACCATGTAGTATCTTGTTCACATTACATAGTGTCCGGTGCACACCTGATAGTATCTGGTGCACATTACATAGTGTCCGGTGCACACCTAATAGTATCTAGTGCATACTACATAGTATCTGGTGCACACCACATAGTGTCCGGTGCACACCTGATAGTATCTAGTGCATACTACATAGCACCTGGTGTACACCTGATAGTATCTTGTGCATACTACATAGTATCTGGTGCACGCCTGATCGTATAAGGTGCTCACCTGATAGTTAACACAAATAGCACCTGGTGCACACCTAATAGTTTTATGTGCTAGCCGTGTATCTGGTGCACATTACATAGTATCTAGTGCACACTACATAGTACCTGGTGCACACCTGGTAGTATAAGGTGCCTACCATATAGTGTCTGGTGCACACATGATCGTACCTGGTGCACATCCGAAAGTATCGGGGTATCACCATATAGTGTTTGTTACTTTTTTAAATTAGATTTTCACCTTAAACAAAAATGACACCATGTCCCTTCAGGGGCTCCATAGTAGAAATACTCACAGCGCACACAGAGGACCACAGTGGTGGTCAGCAGAAGAACACACAGCAGTCCCATGCACACTGCACTCAGTCTGGATCTCCTGCTTCCTCTCATGGTGGCTATGTAACAGAATACCAAGTCTCCGTCAGTTTTCATGAATTTAATTGCTTCTTGATATAAACTTTATTGATGCTGATTTGAAATTCTACAAACTTCTACAACTCTACAAAACCCTTTGGAGTGAATGAGAAACCTGGACTGCTACAGACTGGAACTGTACTGTCTTTAGAAACAAGTCCAGGTTCTGTTTGGGATCCAACGAAGCTCGGGTTTGAGTATGAGGCCTCATGGTGACCGCGTCTGTGTTGCCTTTGCTGTGGAGCGACACAGTGCTCCACCTGCTGGTGTGATGATCTGGGGAGCCATTGCATATGACAGTCGGTCACTCCTAGTAGTCATACGAGGGACACTAACAGCTTAGCGATACGTGCAGGACAGGCTCCGGCCACATGTGTTCTCTTTCACAGCAGGGTTTACAACTGGCATTACTTAGCGGGATACTGCTCACCCACACAATGCCTCCACCAGACTCCTTGGCCTGCCAGGTCAGCAGATTCATGCTCTATTGAGTGTATATGGGACCAGCTGGGATGCCAGCTTTGTAAACCTACGAGTGTGCAGGATCTACAGGCCCAGCTGCAACATCTATGGGCAAGTGAGCCGCAGGATGCCATATGCCCAACATTATCTAATTTTGTATCAGGGCCAGAGATATTTCATATATATAGATAGATAGATAGATAAATAGATAGATAGATAGATAGATAGATAGATAGATAGATAGATAGATAGATAGAACATAGTTCACAAGTGCTATTTAATATTTTAAACTTTTAACTGGTACTATGGATAAAAATGCTCTAATTCTAACTTTTGGATTGTATAGCAGGTATAACAATCGAATAGGTGGGTACTTGCAAAAAATATGAATTAGAATGATCATTAGGGCAAATAATTTCAAGTCAAATAATTTAGTACTGCTTTCAATTTAAAAAAAGTAAGACAAAAATAATTTACCCATCATTAATTACCATTACTGTTCACATCACATCATGTAGTGTCTGGTGAGCAATTGATAGTATCTGGTACCCACCCGATAGTATCTGGTTAACATCATAGAGTGTCTGGTGCACACCTGATAGTATCAGATACTATATAGTATCTGGTGCTAACCTGACAGTATCTGGTTAACATCATACAGTGTCTGGTTTCACACCTGATAGCATCAGATACTCACTGTATAGTATCTGGTGCTAACCTGATAGTATCTGGTTAACATCATACAGTGCCTGGTGCACACCTGATAGTATCAGATACTCACTGTATAGTATCTGGTGCTAACCTGATAGTATCTGGTAAACATCATAGTATCAGATACTCACTATATAGTATCTGGTGCTAACCCTATAGTACTGGCAAAAATTATACAGTGTCTGGGACATACTTGATAGTATCTAGTGCACACTACATTAGACACAGCTACATATAGAAGGCTGCAGATACTCACTGTATAGTATCTGTTGCTCACCCGATAGTATTTGGTTAACATCATACAGCACCCAGTGCACACCTGATAGTAGCAGATACTCACTATGTAGTATCTGGTGCTCACCTGATAGTATCTGATAAACATCATACAGTGTCTGGTGCACACCTGATAGTATCAGATACTCACTGTATAGTATCTGGTGCTCACCCTATAGTACTGGCAAAAATTATACAGTGTCTGGGACATACTTGATAGTATCTAGTGCACACTACATTAGACACAGCTACATATAGAAGGCTGCAGAAACCTAAAATAAAAAGAATAGTATATTATGAGGATATTAAAGACATTGTTTCCAAGTCAGAAATAATTTACTAATTATTAATTATAATATTATGATTATTAATATTAGTAGTAGTAGTATTTTACATACTGCCCCAACTTATTCATTTATATTTCATTTTTTTATTTTTTCATTTAAATCCATGAAGTAAGCTTCTTATAAACAACTAACAATTTTAAAAACCAAAATACACTACAGTTTATTAATCCGTTGTGAAGGAGATATGGAAATTAGCAGAGTGAAGCCACAACTCGAAGCTAAATTAACTAAGTAACTAAGTGTGGTATATGACCTGCTTTTTTCATACCCGTCATCCACTTTACCTGGAGCTTGAAAAGGATCTTCTCTGTCAGGAATCAGGACTTTCATATCCATCTCACCCAGCTCTGTGTCCCTCACATCATTGTAGATGCCCTCTGCCATCGTGTCATGCTTTACTCTGCCTTCAGCGACTGGTAAATCCGCAGTTAGCCGTCTCTATTAAAATCAGTGGTATGACCAACCCATCTGCCGTTAGTTATTAATACGACAGGGAAGATCCACAGGAAGCACAGGCACTGCAGAACGTCCCGGGGTTCCTAGAATGAGAGTGGTTTTCATTTCACATGAAGTGTGATGGCAGGGACGGGCAGAATACCAAGAAGTTCTATTCAATTCCATTCAGTTTCCATTTCAAGCTTGTCCAGCATCTGAGCATTGTGCTTTAACACAGGGGCGGCTGTGAATATTGCTTCCTAGGCTTGTTGAGTGGAGCTGAAAATGTTTCTGTGGAAGGTTCCAAGCTCATATAGGAGGATACTGAATGCTTGATGGCAAATATGGCTTATGCTAGTTTCAGCCACACATGTGGCAGTTGAATGTAGATGGGGAGTCTGATAGGCTTAGTGTGTTAACCCATCAGGACTCTACCAGTTTCGTTCCGATGGACTATCCTCACTTTCGAACCCATTTGTTGCTCCATCCTAGTGTATAATAGTTTCAACTGCAGTCCTGGTAGGGTGGCCACACGTCCAGATTGAGCCCTGACAGTCTGGTTTTTCGACTCCCAGTCCTCCGACTGGCGCAGTACCTGGATGGAAATGTATTAGGATGGATATCCTCTTTTCAGGATGAACTATTAAAAACGCCATTGGCTCATATCCATGTCAAACGAGATGCCTTGCATTTTATGGGTTTACCAAGGTCATGTGCCATTGTGAGTCGCCAACCGGCTACCCGCAGGTCAGCTAGTCAATCAATGACCACTGTCGGACTCATGAATCCATTCCACCCAAATAGATGAGTTAAATATGTTAGGTCATGATTTTAATTGTGTTCTAGTATCGTGCCCGAGGCTCTTCCTTACATCTCCAAAGTTCTTTCTTAAAATCTCTTTTGGACTTACCACTTCTCATGTTCCATTTAACCTTCTGGGGACCCTGTGTCCTCATATGAGGACATTACGTTTCAGCTTCTCTGCACCAGGACACTTTTTAAAAACGTTGACCATTTGGCCTCATATGAGGACATTGTTTTTCGCCAAAACAACTTCCTGTACAAAGACGACGTTTAGTTTTTATGCTTGTTTGGTCCTACTAATCACAAATAGCTAGGAGAAATTAAAACTGCACACCAAACGAGTCCGGATCTCAGGAGAATAATCCCACATGCATTCAGTGATGTGGAGGTCTGGACTCTGGGTGATCAGGCCATGGTTCTGAGAGGACCAGGGACACCCTTTTGGACCCCCATAGCATTGAGGTGTTTTCTCTCAGTGCAAGGATGGACAGAAACTCCTGTGGATGTTTCCAGATTGGAAGCGGTAGAGTGGAGCTTGATGTTATCCTCGGCCTCGAAGATGAAAGCTTTATGTAGTGTTATCTGATGGTGGTTATTTTGAAGATTGATATACTGTCAGCTTTGGACTCAGCATTTGGGGGGTGGGGGGTGTTGGCTGTAGGTCATTGATTTTAGGCTTGAAATGATGAAAAAGTTGAACAAGCAGTTAGGTGTATAGAAGAAACAGTGGTCTTAGTGGATGAATGGATGGATGGACGGATGGATGGATGGATGGATGGATGGATGGATGGATGGATGGATGGATGGACGGATGGACGGATAGAGCCTAAAGACTTAAAATATTTGACCATCATGTTTGCTTAGGTTCACTTATAGAGGAAGTCACTGTTTTCTTGAGAAACCAGTTGAGGGAATATTGCTGGTGGCTCATTCTGTTTCTTGGACGCAGTTGTGGTCAACAAAACGGAAGAATCTATTTCTTGACAGAGAAAAAAAGATTACAGCACACAGAGCACATCAAGTTCTGTGTGATTGTCATTGTTTTCATCTACACTTGAAGTTAGAAACAAAGACATTGGGGCAAAACCTCTGAAGGGCCTTAAGATAAACACCCTCAGGTTTTCTCTTCTGTCACGTTGCATTTTATAGCGTATCATATATAGATCTCAGTGTAGCCAGTATTTACTATGTTACAGAAAGAGATGAGGATCTTTGTTTTTCACCATAGCTTATTTTTAACTAAAATATCTGCTGGACATGAGAACAAATTTGATCAGGTATATGGTAGGCATATGATCAGGTAGCGTGAGAGGATCTGCCATCTCTCTGAAAGGCCTAACAAAACCAACAAGCACAGACAGCTGCAGGCAATGCTAGACAAAGAGACATAGGGGTATAAATACAAAAGGGAGGAAACAAGACACACCAGAGCCTAATGATACAGGGGCGGAGCTACAGACTACACACAGGTACCAAAAGGGCGGAGCCAGGGAGGAGCTATGTCATCTTGTATTCAGTACTATGAATGGTCTTCATGCTACTCATATCCGTCTACTCAGCGTCTAAGAGATCTGAGGGTTGATACTGGGTGGGAATGGCAAGTGACTAATACTATATGGGTTTGATACTTGCTGGTGCATGCATGAGCTCAGTGATGCTGACAGCTAACTTCGTACTGGGCGGTTGCACAGTGGCGCTGCAGGATCACTGTGCTTGCAAGGCAGAGGGTGCTAGACACAGAGGCCCAGCCGGATGTGTTAAATGGTTAAAGTGATAAAAAGAAGAGACACTGATGTTGACAGTAGTGCAGACTGAAAACTAGTTTCGGTAGACGTCTTCAGTTTAAAACCGCCTAGTCTAGCATAATGCGATAAAGGACAAGACTCAAGGCCCAAAATCAAGGTAGAACAGTCATAACTTGGTCCTACCTGGAGGCAAAGAAGGAGAAAACAAATGATTCTGTCAATCACTTGACTATAAACCAAACAAAGGAAACTCATTAGAGAATATTTGGCATTTATTTGAGTGTAGTGAAACATACATTTACATGTATATTTGATTTTTTACCTTTTGAGTTTTATTGTTTTCCATTCCAAATAAGACAAAAACGAGTCAGCTGCTAATTTTAAGGTGATAGTAAACCCAGGCTCCTGCAGATGGCGCTGCACAAAGTTGATGAGACTATAAATACCTGCGGGGTGTGAGTGACAGGACTCGTAGATTGGGAAGAGGTGGTACAGTGCAGTATATGTCTCATTCCATGTGTGGAAAATGGCTCCAAAGCAGATGTTAATGATTGGCTAAAAGGAGTGACTGAGCATTTGGGTGTGGCTAAAGATCATAGTGTGAAGGAAGTAGCTGAATCTGCAGGTGTATGGAAGCGTACGGTCATACGGGTCTACCAGCAGTGGCTAAAATCCTGGTCTACAGGGAATTCTCCTCAGGATTTTACCAGGGAAGGCATCCACCAAATAGGCCCAACTGCGTAGTTCTTTGATGTAAGTGTGGCTGAACACAGTGCTTGTGGAGGCATTACACACAGCACTTAAAAAACATTTGACACATATGTACAAGTTACTCAGATGACACGCGTCATCAGAAGAGTAACTGCACAAAGAGGGGCGTGTGGGATTGCAGTGCCATTGGGAAGGAAGGAAAAGGTTACCAGGAACAATAAATGATGATAAATTTAGACTGATATGATCAATATTTATTGAGCTACACATACAGAAGTCTGTCTCTCAGTATGGCGTCAAGCAGCCATGTTTGCTAACCCAACATGCCAGACCTCTTGGCATGGAGTTGTAGAGGTTCCTAATGGTGTCATGTGATAATCCATCCAAAGCAACTTGAACATCCTCACACAGTTCCTGCAGATGGTGCGGCAGGGGTGAAGGTGGAGTGACACCAGGCCTCTGATGCCTCCACACATGGATTTATTGGTCGTCTCCACCAAGACAAAAGCGAGACTAGTCACTGAAGATGACCCACTGCCATTCTGAGTCACTCCGTGTCAGTCTGGCAGAGCACCATTATAATCTTATGTGGTGTTAAGGTGCAGTCGTTGAAACGGTCTGTGTACATGTAGTCCTGTGTCGTGCAGCCGTCTGCCAATGGTGCTGGCACTAAGAGGATGACTCATGGAGCATCACTGCTCGCTGAATGTTCCCTATCGTGGCTGTTGGGACAGCAAGGTACAGAGATAAGGCCTGTCCCTGCTTACGTCACATGCACGACCAAGGGTGAAGCTTGAATCATATGCATGTCTCATAGTGTCAAACCAGTGATGCCCTCCATGAATCACGATGACCGCCCTTACCAGGTCAACATCCCCAAAAACTACAATGGCGTTGCGCCAGACTGCCATGGACTGACTCAGAATGGCAGCGGGTCATCTTCAGTGACGAGTCCCGCTTTTGTCTTGGCAAAGACGACCAACGAATCCATATGTGGAGGCACCGTGATGAATGGTTCATGGTCACACGTATTATCAGGCTACATGTTCAAAGTAGCCCATATGTAGGCTGTAGGCTATTCTACACAATGGCTTATCTGAAGCTGCCAGAAGCGCAGCGCCTCTGAGGAGTCCTTTGGCTGGTCTTCTGGATGTGAGTGCTGTACGTTAACCTGAGGTCGACTCCAACAACTATTGAATATGAAATATTGAGACGTATGAGGTTTTGGATGTGATACGTATAAGCTGAGGTTATTTTGGGGGGCTCATTATAGAGGTGGAATCTTTACTAATGGGGGGACGGACAGTTAGTAAAAATGATTGACATGGCAACTAGACTAAGTAGTAACTAGACTAACTAGTAGCCATTACATTACCCCAGCTCCCCAAGTAAAACTAATCCCGTCCCAATAAGTACCTAGATCCATATGCAAATCTTTGGACAGGTAAGGTGTATTTATCAGATTTCATATTCGTTGATGTTCTATATTTTCTATGAATTTAAGTCAAGTTTAATAAAATGATTGGTTTACGGGAAAAAAAACAAAACAGACTCTCTTTCGTCCTTTATAAAATCCTTTATGGTTTATTCTGCATGGTTTAGTGAGAAAGTGTTACACAAAGACGTGTGCAGAACTAAAAACCAGGACTGGTTTATTAAAAAACAGGCAATCTCAGCAAGCACCAGTACACAGCGAAACAATGGGAGAAGCTAAATCAGAGTCAGAGACAGGCGGGGGTCAGAACCAGGTAGTACAAGCAGCGAGAACGAACAAGAGGACGAACAGGGGAAAACCAAAGAGAGAACGCAGAGATTCAAACCGGAGAGTCAGAGCACGAGCAACAGGGATATGGGGAAAGAGTAGTAGAGGAACGAAGGGAGTCGGAAACCCGCGTAAGCCCATACGAGGAAAGACCGCTCAGGATTGCTAAGCTACGTTCGGCAAAGCTCCGCAGGACACCCGTGTGAAACCCCGCCTTAAATACAGGCAGTAATTAGATTCAGCTGGAGTTTAAACTCGGGCGAGCTAGCTAGCTAGCTAGCTAGCTAATCACGGAGTCCGAACGGGGGCGCATAGACATGACGTCATCGAGCGTGGCCCTCTGGGAAGTGGAGTCCGGAAGAACGGAGAAGCTTGGAGACGCGGAGGCGTGACAGAAAGTATTATTAGCTCGCAGCTCCCCAGTAACGTTTTACACAATCTGTGATACATCTGGTTTCATTCAGTATCACTCCACCATCCTCAGACCTTCCTCCATATCAGATTCAGCTGCTGATGCTGGAAAACAGACTATAATGTCTGCAGTCTGGATGGAGTTAGTGTCCATTCACAGATCCATTTTTCAGGCCCAGAGCAGGGTATATCATTCCATCTCTTCAGTGTGGGAGCAGAGGTAGAGAAAGCAGCACAGTTCTCCTTTCCTTCTTTATCACTGGGTTCACCATCCCTCCAGAACCTGGAGTAGTAGACGACACATAACCCAGAAGGTCATTAATGTAATGTTCTTATTTCATGTATTTACTGTTTATCTGCTCACAGCATCACACACACTAACATACAGCTTCACTCACGCAGTGTTCAGCACTGACCCGTCCACCCACTTCCACTGTCCTTCACTGCCCTCCTTACTTAGACCAATCCAGACATACTTGTTTTCATTTTCTATGAACTCCTGGAGGAGAACAGACTGTAGTTAGAATGAGGAGATTTCTATTGGAGTTCAGTTCTTCTCTCCCTCTCTCTCTCTCTCTCTCTCTCTCTCTCTCTCTCTCTCTCTCTCTCTCTCTCTCTCTCTCTCTCTCTCTCTCTCTCTCTCTCCTCACCTGTTCCTCTCTGCTGTTTATAATCACCAGATCTGCTCCTCTCTCTCTGCAGTCCTGTCGGCTCTTGTTCCAGTTCTTAGACTCAGTAGAGAAGTAGTAATAGCTGCCTCCAAACTTCCTCCACCCTTCTGAACATACCTTCTCTGAAACACAGTGAGGTACAGAGTGGTATTGTGAGGGTGATGAATATGAGTTATTGCTACAGATCATATTTACTGTTAGCTGGTGTTGAAGTGATCAGAGCTCTCCAGTGTGAGGTTACTCAGTACAGTGTCTGTGCTTTGGAAAGATGGTGGTACTGAGTGTCAGTCCTGGCGGCGGTTTCACTCACCCAGCTGCTTTAATAAGTCTTTGTATGAGTGTAAGGTCTCGTTCAGCTGGTCTTGTTCCTTAGTCAGGTTCCTGATACGGGATAAGAGGGTCTCGCTCTCTGCAGTGAAACTTTCATTCAAAGTCAGGGTGGTCTTGGACAGTCTGTCCTCCTTCTGGATCACAGTAATATCTGCAATGAAATTAACAACAGGTGCAGTAGAGGAGCAACAATGAGACACCCCCCAAAACAGGAATGGTTTAAAAGGACGAGGTCATTGACATTTTGTCCCCCCTCATCTTTTCCCACTGATTTTTCACTAGTTCTGCAGTTGACTTGGGTCAGCGTCACTACTAGTACCATGGTGCGGTACCTGGACCCTACAGAGGTTGCACAGGTAGTCCAACTACCGAAGGATGGCTCATCAATATGTGCCATCGCCACAAGGTTTGCTGTGTCTCCCAGCACAGTCTTAAGAGTACGGTGGAGATTCCAGGAGACAGGCAGTTACTCTAGGAGAGCTGGACAAGGCTGTAGAAGGTCCTTAACCCTTCAGCAGGACCGGTATCTGCTCCTTTGTGCAAGGAGGAACAAGATGAGCACTGCCAGAGCCCTACTGCTGTAAAGGTGTCTGACCAAACAATCAGAAACAGGCCTCATGAGGGTGGCCTGAGGGCCCTGTAGTGGGCCCTGTGCTCACTGGCCAGCACCATAGAGCTCGATTGGCATTTGCCACAGAACACCAGAATTGGCAGATCCGCCACAGGCGCCTTGTACTTTTCACAGATGAGAGCAGGTTTTACCTGAGCACATGTGACAGGCTCTGGACATCATTCAGAATGTTACTGCCTTCATTCAGCATGGTTTGGTGTCTTGTGTCAGTGATGGTCTGAGGAGGCATAATCCTGGAAGGACTCACAGACCTCTACAGGCTAGACAACGGCACCCTGACTGCTATTAGGCATCGGGATGAAATCCTCTGACCCGTTGTCAGACCCTATGCTGGTGCAGTGGGTCCTGGGTTCCTCCTGGTGCAACAACAATGCCAGGCCTCATGTGGTGAGAGTGTTCTTGGAGAATGAGTGAATTGATACCATTGACTGGCCCACCAGCTCGCCTGACCTAAAACCAATAGAACTTGCACTTCAGACTGTCCAGGGGCCGGTCCAGATCTGGGAGGTGATCCCCCAGGACACCATCGGATGAGCCTGCTGCATCATTTTTCGCTTTGATTTTCAGGGTGTCTTTGAATTCAACCCTCTGTAGGGTGATCATTTTCATTTCCATCAAACGATGTGGCATCCTTTCATTCCTAACACATTACCCAGTCTATATGAGGAAAGATATTCTGCATGATTTTTTTCCCATTGAGATCTGATGTGTTTTCAAAGTGTTCCCTTTATTTTTTTTGAGCAGTATATATTCACACATTACATGGCCAAAAGTATGTGGACTGCTTGTAATGAAAACAACAGAAGTACAACTAGAAAGGGAAAGTTTGTGAATGAACTTTATGATCTGTCCTCGGAATATGTGCTGTATACACCTTGACAGACAGATAAACTCTCTCCTAACATCAAGACTCTGAAGACAGTCAGCCCTTGTCCACAGGTTTATTGACGTTGCAAGGAAAGGTCAAACTGAAACATACAAAGGGGTCTGATCAATACTTGCTTTTTAGTGTGTTTTTAACATATTTTATCCTCTGTGTTTTATAAGATGATATTTTCTCATCTATTTATATCTATCTATTTATCTATGAACTTCCAGCAGCAGCTTTTACAAAGGTAACTCAACAACCACATAACATAATATATCACAGAAAGTAAAATGTCCCAAAATAATGATCTACCAGTGTAGATACAAACAACCTATCAGTAAATACCCACGATGCTATCAGTTAAATTGCTACTTTAAGTTGCTGGCCACCTTAAATTTCCTGCCACCTTTAATGCACTCCTACCACCTTAACTTCACTGCCACCTTTAATGCACTCCTACCACCTTAACTTCACTGCCACCTTAAATTCAATTATACCACCTTAAATATATTGCCACCTTAAATTTACTCCTTCAGCCTTAAATTCCCTGCCACCTTAAATTCACTTCTACCACCTTAACTTCACTGCCACCTTAAATTCAATCATACCACCTTAAATACATTGCCACCTTAAATTTACTCCTTCAGCCTTAAATACTCTGCCCCCCTTAATTTCACTGCCACCTTAAATTTTATGCTATCTTAAATACACTCCTACCACCTTAGCTTCACTGCCACCTTAAATTCACTCCTACTATCATAACTTTACTGCCACCTTAAATTCTTTGCCAACTGAAATAAACTCCTACCACCTTAGCTTCACTGCCACCTTAAATTCACTCCTATCACCTTAACTTCACTGCCACCTTAAATTTTCTGCAACCTTAAATTCACTGACACCTTAAAATCACTCCTAACACCATAAATACATTGCCAACTTAAACTGCAGCGGAATGTACGAACATCCTGCGCTTATTAATATGCACAGCTCTGTGTGATGTCACAGCATGATATGCTGGTAAACGGGGGAGTGAATAAACATTATGGTGGGTATAAAGACACAGGGGTGTGTTTACAAGTCAATCAGTCCTGCCCAGGTGCTGACCATTTTTAGACAAAGGTCAGCTCTAGAGTTATTTTAGAATGTAGCCACGTGAAGTTTGGAGGTCTGTAGCGACTGACTGTTGGTGACCTCTGCTCACTATGCACCTCAGCATCCGCTGACTCCACTCTGTCATTTTATGCAGCCTACCACTTCATCGCTTCCACTTTGTTATATCTCACTGAGAGTCCACTGTGGAATATTTAGTAGTGAGGAAACTTCACGAACTGGACTTACTGCAGGGTGGAATCCTATCACGGCACCACGCTGGAATTCACTGAGCTCCTGAGAGAGCAACCCGTTCCTTCACTAATGTCTGTAGAAGCAGTCTGCATGTCTAAGTGCCTGGTTTTATACACCTGTGGCCATGGACGTGTAGTGACTATATAGTGTGTATATAGTCACTCATTAAATTAGGTAAGCCAAAGGGTATGCATTTAGCTACAGCATGTTAACAAGTGCACACAAGCAGCACTAGTCTATTAAGAGCCTGATGTAACTATGTAGCATTTTAGCACCCAGTATTAGCTTAGCAACCTTTACAGTTAGCTCAACATCAGCCAGGACCATACTGAAGAGCTCAGTGACTTGAACCATGCCACTCTCAGAGAAAGCCACATTTGCCAAAAGTCAGGGTTGGTCTTTACACTAGGCAGTGGTAGCGGAGCTGCCTGAACGTTCTACACAAACTTTTGCTCAAGCGTTGGATCAAAGTTTCTTCATGGCTCACGTATAAAGACAAAGTCACAGATAGCTCTGTTACTCGCCCATTAGACAAATGCACTTTTTACCTATTTGCTTCCATCAATAGGAGATATTCAAGCTTGTGGTACTCACAGTGCATGTACAGCACTATGTTGGAGATCAGCAGGAGAACACACAGCAGACCCGCACCCACTGCAGCCAGTCTAGAACTTCCTGTTCCAAAAATTAAAAAGAGTGGACTGAGTTAAAAAGGTGAACCTAGACAAACACAGTCATAGTAATGAAGTACTACACTGATGATAGACAGCTGTCCACTGTACATACGGAGAGAGCTTACCTGTCCCCTGTGTCCTCGTCTCCTTGTTGGCCTCCTGCAACTTTGTGTTGGTATCCAGAGCTCCAGCAGCATCAGCAGCACCATCACTGACATAGACCACCTCTGTGATCTCCTCTCTGTCCATCCCACTCAGTTCAAACCTGCCCTCGTATTCACAGACTGGCTCTGGCATTCTCTCTCTCTGACTTACTGTCCTCTCAGCGCTATGCCGTCTCTTCTCCCCCGGCTGAAGACTGCAGCTAGACTGAGTCTACACTGATATCCGGTTTATTAATAAGTGTGTGAACAGGAAGTACGCAGAACAGATCACACTGGCTTTACCACTACATATGTAGCAGCATGGTAAAGAATACATGACGTCCTTATTAATGCTGGTCTAAGGGTGAGTGAGGCGTGGAGCGTAACTGGCTGGACGGTTAAACGATGTTGGGGAGACCTTTAACCCGGTGTTGTTTTAGAGGTGGGTAGATGCTGATGGTTACGTCTGTACACAGAGAGACGATATCAGACCTCGTACTGTTCATACTTCCTGTAGTACATCGTATGTGTTCGAGACGAGACGTGGACAGGCCTTGGCGAAGGCAGGAGCTGAGGTGGGCATTTTTAGGGTCATTGATGCCACCACTACACACACTGTCACCACCTCAGTGTCACTGCAGTGCTGAGAATAACCCATATAATACCTGCTCTGTGGGGGTCCTGTGGGGGTCCTTTGGGGGTCCTGTGGGGGTCCTGATCATTGAAGAACAGGGTGGAACAGGGTTAATGAAGTATACAGAGTAGCAGATGGACTACAGTCTGTAACTGTGCCGTCTGATGAATCAGTGGCTGTAGCATCTTGTACACAGAGAAAAGGTCTCTGCTGTCTTTCCCTAAACGCATCAGCCCTGACACAAAGGATTATGGGATAGGTCAGGCAATGAAGGATGCATCTACACTGCCTTCAGAAACAGCTGAATTGAAGAACCTCAGCAGGCAGTGTTTGATAGAGATGCTGGATCTGGAAATGACTGGGTACTTCCTGTATGAGTAGGCAGCATATGTTCATTCACAGCTATAGTCTTTATAACAGCAACAGGAAGCATGTATTATATATATACTGTATATCTATATCTATATATGTAATTTGTGCTACTATAGTAACCAGAGCATGATTCATTATGGCTCTGATGTCCTGTTATCATTCTGGAACAAGACTCAGCGTACTGTACAGTCTTTAATAGAAGGTCATTAATTAGTCCAAATGAGCACAGAACAGTGAAGGAGAACATAGCTAGAACCAATGGACTCTGAATTAACTTTTCACAAACAAGCAAAGTTTTGGTTTAAGATTGATTTGGGATGTAGTTACTGGTTTAAGTTTGATTTGGGATGTAGTTATTTTTTTTTTTTTTTTTTTTTTTTTTTTTTTTTTTTTTTTTTTTTTTTTTTTTTTTTTTTTTTTTTTTTTTTTTTTTTTTTTTTTTTTTTTTTTTGTTTTACTGGGTTAAGTTTACTGGTTTAAGATTGATTTGGGATGTAGTTACTGGTTTAAGTTTAATAAAAACTAGTTTTAAACCGGTAATTTTTAGAAAACACGTTTTCCTTTACTATATATTCCTTTACTGAACATAAACTAGCCAGAACCAGCTTTTTATAAAAGTAAATAGTGCTCATATAAATCCAGAATGAGACACTCGCCAGTCACGCGTGCATGTGTACTCGTTTCTATACTGGGGTCTTTTCACCCACTGAGTCAGGAACAGTGTGCTGTCTGGTCATTAATGCTCTGTGGCAGAATCAACAAACGGAACTGGACGAACTCAGAGCTGAAAGTAGAATCAGGTTTACTGTACAGGCTAGTAGTGAAGCTCAGCAATACAAACCAGGCAATCATAACAAAGGGGCTTTACAGAGTCATAACCAGAGCGACAGGCAGGAGTCAAAGCCCAAACCAAT
>JAMWET010001338.1:0-37750 GCA_024036415.1 Prochilodus magdalenae | reverse complement strand
GATTTTAATTTTTAGCACGCATGCATCACCGCCACTACACTTTAATATATATTTATTAATTCCCCTTTAAACAATTATTAAAATTCTTTTTTACATTCTTAAATTCCTTGTGCATTTCTTGTAACTTTATCTGTTTAAAAAAAAAAAAAGGTCACTGCTGTCAGTCAACTTGAAGGTCTCCGATGACGATGTCGAATTCGTCGACTTCTAGAGGCAGCCCTAATCTAAGTATATCTACTTGAGTCCTAGTGGGGTCTTATACAGTTAAGTTAGTACATGTTTAATAGCACTAATGATATAGATCCTATGACGTTCCATAGTTTCTAGAAGCCGTGACCATGGGCGGGCTACAGCAGGCTGAATCATTTACCAACTGTGTTGCCTGAGCCGGCTGAGATCAGCTGAATTAGCGCTGGAGTTGAGAGCTTTGTGACATACGGCATAAAAAACGGACATGACTGTAGCCCCAACATTCAATTCTGTTTTCTCCGCTAGTTTCAATAAGCGATGAATACTTCCTATCACTTTCTATAAGCTCACCCACAACCACCACTTCTAACGGCTCGGCAGGCCACTCTTCATCTCTGGGACTGGAAGTAAGTTTATCGTTAGGTTCTCGCCCGATGGATCAATAGCGAGCCGTGTTTTTGCAGGAGGCTGATACAGATTTAGCTGTGCTCAGGCTATTTGCAGGGCAAAACATTCATTCTGTGAGAACATAATCTACAGGAGATTACACCGCCTCCCCTGGAACTGATTTAGTGACTGGGGCCAGGTAATTAGGGAAAGTGGAAACCTTCCGTGTAGAGGAACTAAGTCCCTTCACTTTTGCTCCTTCTCATAAGGCAGATCAGATGGTCAGGAGCTAAAAAGAGCAGGGGCTCAGTTCTGTTGGGCAGGAGCAGACCGCAGATTGACTGGCAGCTTGTGCGCGTACGTGTGGGTGCGTGTGTGCGTGTCCCTGCCGCGCCAGGGTGCAGCTTCTCTGCTTCATTGTTAGCTGCTGGAGCACACTCTGGGCGATGGTGCTGTCAGCCGGGCATGTCTGTGTCATTTTATTATCAACAATCCTGGCAGGGTTCGGCTCCGATCTCTCGCAGTCGCCTAAAAAGAGCTACAGGTCCGGGGGGCCCGATGCACACGGCGACAGGACAGGCGTACAGCACGCTGCACATACACACACCTCCTACTGCTCACAGCTGGGGGGGGATTTTTTTGGGCCAAGTGAAATTTTTTGGCCTAAACTTCCAGTTTTTCCAGTTGAAGGAGAAATGAAGTTGGTCGAAAGAGAGACTGAAGATTCCAAAAGTGCACCAAATGCAAAAAAAAAAAAAAAACACGCAAAGATTCAATTTTTGGAAACTTCTATTTTCTCTGTGATTTAAAAGTTTGATGACTTCATTAAGAAAAATGCTTCCAAATAACCAAATTATCTTTACGTTATTACACTGAAAGCATTGAACGCATGAGCTGATGAAACACTCGAGCACAGTCCGATGCAGCCATCCTACTTCACAGCACTAACTGACCTAAAGATCATTTTTAATGGACACCAGTAACCTAGCAGTAACTGAGTAACTGACTCTCTATTAATAACGTTTTTTCTTACTCTGCATTTTTATGTTTGAAGCTGCTACTCCGAGCCTGTCTGTACGTTAGAGTCTGCTAGAGGCTGTTTCTTCTCTAGATCACGAACTGTAAAGTGACCTTTGTGCTAACAGTGCCTCCTACTGGGCCGAATTCAGAATGCTAGGGGTGAGTTCCAAATCCATGCTCACAGACTTCATTCCTTATAAAGGTATGTGCTCCGGAATTCAGCTTTAGATTCATGTGTGAAGAAAAGAAGGAGGGAAGAATCAGATGCAGGAAGGAAGGTAAAAAAAGTATGAAACATGGACGAAAGAAAGACAGAAAGAAAGAAAGAAGGAAAAGGAAGGAAGAAGGAAAGAAAGTAAAGGAAGGAAGAATGGAAGAAAGGAAGGTAGGAATGAAGAAAGAAGAGAAGAAAGGGTGAAAGAAGGTAAACAAAGGTGGAAAGAAGGGTGAAAGGAAGGGTAGGAATGACAAGGAAGGAAGGAAGTCAGGGGCCTGCCTCCCGGAAGGGTGAAAAGAAGGGTAGAGGATGAAATGAAAAAGGAAGGTAATGGAAAGGAGATGAAAGGGAAGGGTGAAAGAACCAGGATAGAATGAAAGGAAGGGTGAAAGGAGATGTAGGATGAAAGGAAGAAACACCTTTCCCCAGTAAACGGAAGATAAAGGAAGAAAGTAACAAAGAGAAACCCTTCAGGGTGAAAGAAGGATAGGAAGAAAAGAAGGAAGGAAGGAAGAAGGGAAGGAAGCGTGGGCTACGCACCCCAGCGTAGCCCAACGAAGGGGGCCGCCTGGCGATGGTTACAGTAGTCTTGAATTTACAAGCCCAGCGGGAGGCTGCACACACACTTCAGAGGCGTGAGCCAGCCAGAAACCAAATCTGGGACAAAGTCGGTGGGAGGAGAAGGGGGGGGGATAAATAAATATTATAATAATAATAATAATAATAATAATAATAATAACACCATTTCGCCTTACAAATTTAGCGCTCAGTGTCGCGTAGAACAGCCCTAATAAAGCATGCGATCTGGAGCGCGCATTAGCCGAGTAAATGGCGTCATAGCTCCTGCCGGAGCGGCCGTTGAGGCTCCGGAGGCGCGGGGAGCAGTAATGCACCGTGGGTAATGTCAATCCGGAGGAGCCGTCAGGAAGGCCAAATTACATTTTGATTTGTGGGCTCGTCGGAACGCGGTGCTTTGTGTTCCCCCTCCGCCGATGGATTTTGCAGAATCATTTGAAAAGCCGCCGCTATTGTTTTACCACGAGGGGCACAAATCACCAGGCCAATTACAGTTCTTTATTGAATTCATAAACTCGGGAGATTTTTCCCGTATTATACGGCTCCTTTCTCTCCTCCCCTCTCGCCGCAAACGCTTGTTGTTTTTATGAGAGTAGATTCCATTAGTGACTCAAGGGCCTCCATACAGGTACTTAGAACGCCTGAAGAGGAAGAAACAGAGGGAAAGAAAAAATACGCAACACCCGAGTGTTCCTTTCATAAACGTATACACGGATTCAATGAGCGTTCCTTAAAGGGTTCATTTCATGGAACAGCGATATCTCCGTGCTTTCCCGAGAAGCCCACGCTCCAGATCCGATATACATATACATATATATACACACTGACCATCAAGGATGAAAGGAAGGAAGGAAGGAAGAAGCAAAGGAAGGGTAGGATGAAAAGAAGGAAGGACGGAAACGTGATAGAAGGATAGGATGAAAGGAAGGAAGGAAGGAAGGGTGATAGAAGGATAGGAAGAAAGGAAGGAAGGAAGGAAGGGTGAAAGGAGGGTAGGATGAAAGGAAGGAAGTAAGAAGGGAAGGAAGGAAGGGTGAAAGGAGGGTAGGATGAAAGGAAGGAAGGAAGGAAGGAAGGAGGGAAAGAAGAAGGGAAGGAAGGGTGAAAGGAGGGTAGGATGAAAGGAAGGAGGGTAGGAAGAAGGGAAGGAAGGCTAAAAGGAGGGTAGGATGAAAAGAAGGAGGGTAGGAAGAAGGGAAGGAAGGGTGAAAGGAGGGTAGGATGAAAAGAAGGAGGGTAGGAAGAAGGGAAGGAAGGGTGAAAGGAGGGTAGGATGAAAAGAAGAAGGGTAGGAAGAAGGAAAGGAAGGGTAAAGGAGGGTAGGATGAAAAGAAGGAGGGTAGGAAGAAGGGAAGGAGGGTAGGAAGAAGGGAAGGAAGAGTGAAAGGAAGGTAGGATGAAAGGAAGGAGGGTAGGAAGAAGGGAAGGAAGGGTGAAAGGAGGGTAGGATGAAAGGAAGGAGGGTAGAAAGAAGGGAAGGAAGGGTGAAGGATGGGTAGGATGAAAGGAAGGCGGGTAGGATGAAAGGAAGGAGGGTAGGAAGAAGGGAAGGAAGGGTGAAAGGAGGGTAGGATGAAAGGAATAAAGAAAGAAACCTACATCTGCAAGTCACATACTGGGGAAGAGGCCTGGACCACAAGAGGGGTCTGTATGAAGACCTGCACATCATCCACAAAGCAACCCGTGTCGCCTGATGATGATGCTAGCCCAGCCCATCCAGTCTCGTAATACCACTTTGTACCTGAAGAGGCAATAGTGAGTCAGTGTAGCGCTGTAGGAGTGGAATCTGTCCATCGTGTCTTGTCCGGGATGTTAAAGGTCCATCTGGTTAGATCACATGCATACAATGGTCAGCAAGAACGGTCATGCAAAAGACCAAAGCAGGAGGAGGAGGAGGAGGGACGGTGCATTCCCTTGTTCCTTATGATCGGGATGGACTTCGCAACTTCCTGGTGAGCTTTCGCTCCCCTCCTACAATTGTTCGGAATACGGACTTGGCATGTTGCACCATCTACCACATTTCGTCAACGAAATCAGTCAGGACTGGGAAAAGGTGGTACATAGAAAGACAGAAACTCCGAGACCCCTCGGCACATCATCCACAAAGCAACCCGTGTCGCCTGATGATGATGTCATCAAGGGCAGGGGGGCATATAGAATAAAGAGCAATGGGCTGAGAACTGAGCCCTGAGGGACACCACATGGCAAGTTAGCATGCTAGCCCAGCCCATTCAGCCTTGTAATACCACTTTGTACCTGAAGAGGCAATAGTGAGTCAGTGTAGCGCTGTAGGAGTGGAATCTGTCCATCGTGGTCCCAGTCAATGGTCAGGCAAAAGACCAAAGCGGGAGGAGGAGGAGGAGGGACGGTGCATTTCCTTGTTTCTTATGATCGGGATGGACTTCGCAACTTCCTGGTGAGCTTTCGCTCCCCTCCTACAATTGTTCGGAATACGGACTTGGCATGTTGCACCATCTACCACATTTCGTCAACGAAATCAGTCAGGACTGGGAAAAGGTGGTACATAGAAAGACACTCCGAGACAGCTTGGCACAGACACGGATCTGGAATACTAAAGGATCTGGAATACTAAAGGATCTGGAATACTAAAGGATCTGGAATACTAAAGGATCTGGAATACTAATATTATGACACTTATCGTGTACGAAGAAACCGCCTTGAATTAGCGACGCTTTAATATCTCCACGCTCCCGCCCGCCCTTCCTCGGAACGGGTTCAGAGACGCCGTCAATCACGTTGCTCCTGTTGAGCGCGCTCAGTACATCTAACAATCAGACTTTATTAGCACAGGAGCTGCACAACAAACGGGCATGCATACAAACAACAACAACCACAACAAAAATAAAGCACTTCAAACCCCTTTTATCTCCCATCAAAGAAATTGGCCTGACCAGCGCTGGCCTATCAAAGCCCATCTCTGACAATGAACGTCAGTGCGGAAGGCGAAACAGAGCACACGCACACGCACGAGCACACGCACACGCACACGCACACGCACGAGCACACGCACGAGCACACGCACACGCAAGCCTCGGAGAAATAAATACATCAACACAGAGGTGGAGGCCGGGCGTTTAACAGAGAAACAGCGAGAGAGCCTCTGCGCCTGTCACGCTTGGCCGCCGAGGCTCGTGTAAAGAAAGAAAGGAGAGAGAGAGAGAGAGAGAGAGAGAGAGAGAGAGAGAGAGGCAGATGGCTGGGACATGGCGGAGTGGTGGGTTCAGAGTGAGACATATGGTCCGACACAGCTGATGAAGAAGAGCGGGCAGAAGAAAGGGACGAGATGGAAGAGCGGCGCCGCTTTGAGGCTTTCTCGTAGACGAGCCGGCTGATTCCGCGGCCGCAGCGGGACCGAGTCGGCTGATTCCGACTCAGAAAGGACTGAGGCAGCTGCGTCTGGAAACCTCCATAATCACAGTGAAGCTGAGGCAGCTGAAACATCCACTGTCACCATACAGCCATGCAGAGCATCAACATCTTTCTGAAATCAGTTAACCCATCAACTACGTTCAGCTATCCGACTAACCTGTTACGGCTCCTCCTGCTTTAAGGCCGGCATCAATCAAATGCAAACTGTTTGTGCGACCAGAAGGTTCTTCTTTTATGGTGCGACGGAAATGTAGACGCTACAATGCATAGTCTTGTTGGAATGACTGCATGTATGACACAAACATGAACCTCCGAAAGTCAAGGCAGCAGATGCTAGAACCTGCATGACTATAATGGAGCCAAGGGAACTGACTCGGTACCAAGATGGAACCAAAGTAACTGACCCTGGAACCTTTATGAGTGAGCTCGAACCGAAGTAGCTGACTCTGGACCCTTTATAATGATGATGATGGATCCAGTGCAGCTGACTCTAACATCTATCATCACAAATAAGCTGAGACAACTGACTCTGGAACTTCCAAGGCCATGACAGACCTGAGGCCAAGGACTGCGGAACCTCCATGAGCACAAGAAACCAGAGCCAGTTTACTTTGGAACCTCCATCACCATAACGGACCTGAAGCAACGGACCGAAGCTGCAGCCAACTCTGGAAGGTCTATGATCACAATGTAGCTAAGAAAACTGACTCTGAAACTACTATAGCTAGAGTGGATTTGAGGCAGATGACTGTGGATCCTCCATGAGCGCAAGAAACCTGAGAGAGCTTACTCAGAAACCTCCATCACCATGATGAACCTGGGGCAGATGATTCTGAAAGCTCTATGACCAAGACTGAGGCAGAGCAGCTGACTGTGGAATCAGTGTCATCACAGTGGAGCTGAGGAAAGTGACTCTGGAACTCAGGACTGGAACTTCCATAAGCGCATCAAATCTGAGGCAGCAGATTCTGGAACATCCAGGCTCCGAGATATGGCTGGAGACTATGGCGCCTCCACAGCTACAGGCTCCAAGATATGGCTGGAGACTATGGAGCCTCCACAAGCTACAGGCTCTGAGATATGGCTGGAGACTATGGCGCCTCCACAGCTACAGGCTCCGAGATATGGCGACTCCACAGGCTACAGGCTCTGAGATATGGATAGAGACTATGGAGCCTCCACAGCTACTGGCTCCGAGATATGGCGCCTCCACAGGCTACAGGCTCTGAGATATGGATAGAGACTATGGAGCCTCCACAAGCTACAGGCTCTGAGATATGGCTGGAGACTATGGAGCCTCCACCGACTACAGGCTCCGAGATATGGATGGAGACTATGGAGCCTCTACAGCTACTGGCTCCGAGATATGACTAGAGACTATGGAGTCTCCACAGCTACAGGCTCCGAGATATGGTGCCTCCACAGGCTACTGGCTGCAAGATATGGCTGGAGACTATGGAACCTCCACAGCTACAGGCTCCAAGATATAGCTGGAGACTATGGAGCCTCCACAGCTACAGGCTCCAAGATATAGCTGGAGACTATGGAGCCTCCACAGCTACTGGCTCCGAGATATGGCGCCTCCACAGGCTACAGGCTCTGAGATATGGATGGAGACTATGGAGCCTCCACAAGCTACAGGCTCTGAGATATGGCTGGAGACTATGGAGCCTCCACCGACTACAGGCTCCAAGATATGGCTGGAGACTATGGAGCCTCCACAGCTACAGGCTCCGAGATATGGCTGGAGACTATGGAGTTTTCACAGCTACCGGCTCCGAGATACGGATGGAGACTAAAGAGCCTCCATAGGCTACAGGCTCTGAGATATGGCCAGAGACTATGGACCCTCCACCGGCTACAGGCTCCAAGATATGGATGGAGACTATGGAGCCTCTACAGCTACTGGCTCCGAGATATGGTGCCTCCACAGGCTACTGACTGCAAGATATGGCTGGAGCCTACGGAGCCTCCACAAGCTACAGGCTCTGAGATATGGCTGTAGACTATGGAGCCTCCACCGACTACAGGCTCCAAGATATGGATGGAGACTATGGAGCCTTCACAGCTACAGGCTCCGAGATATGGCTGGAGACTATGGAGCCTCCACAGCTACAGGCTCCAAGATATGGCTGGAGACTATGGAGCCTCCACAAGCTACAGGCTCTGAGATATGGCTGGTGACTATGGAGCCTCCACATCTACAGGCTCCGAGATACGGATGGAGACTAAAGAGCCTCCATAGGCTACAGGCTCCAAGATATGGCTGGAGACTATGGCGCCTCCACAGCTACTGGCTCCGAGATATGGTGCCTCCACAGGCTACTGGCTGCAAGATATGGCTGGAGCCTACGGAGCCTCCATAAGCTACAGACTCCGAGATATGGCTGCAGACAGGGCACTGGCTTTTAATTTAAAGGTTTAATTAAAGAGCTTGAGACATCTCCCGTACGGCTTTGACTTACAACGGAACATTAAGCCCACTTCATAGAAACACCACCTCACTCTTAGCCTCCAGACCGAAGGCTGTTCTATAACGAAATACTCATTACTTAAAGTTGCACTGACCCTAGGTGCAGGTTTCTGGAAGGCTTCACTTTAGTATAATGCAATGTCCTTATACAGTTAATAACGAGACGCATGCCAAAAAATGCTCTCCTAGAGGACTAAATAGCCCGACTCCGCCGAAGTGACTCCCTGAACGCTGGTTTGCTATTATCAAAAACGCCGGCATTCATGTCTGTAATCGTACGGGTCTGAAAAAGCTGCAGCGGTGGTTTTTGGCGCTTTTCAAAACAGTCCTGCGTTACATGAGGATAATTCCTCACCACCTCGACAACGATGGCACGCCGTCGCGCATATGATGGGAAATTAAGCGGTGGTGGCGCGCCTTTGAAATTTCCCAATTCTTCAAAGTAATTGCTCTCAACAAGGCCCAGATCACATCAGCCATTAGGGATGATAACAGCCCGAGTTTTAGAGGGGAAATGATCTGAGCCGGGAAATCTAGAGGAGATCTCAACCTCGGCAAAGCCGTCATGTAACGAACGGCTCCAGTCTAAACGTGACAACACATTAGCGGCGAAGCGCCTTAATCAAAGGTTCTTCAAAGGGTTCTCTTAGGGCGGAACGTCAAAGCGTGCTCATCGCGTACCACGGACGGCGGTTATCAAACAAGGGAGCGGGAATAAGCGAGGGAGAGGTGGGTGCCTCCACCTGTCTCCGCCAAGGTGGTAAGATGCCTGCGAGGTTTAGCATCAACGGCGGGACGAGCCGTAGCCACTTGCACAAGAGACTGCCATGCATAAATCGGCACTGTTTACTCTGAATATTCATGTACCGGCTAAATTAATTCGTACCGCTCGGGCTCGTGTTAATTGTCAACCATCTTTCCCTGACGCTCAAGGAAAACCGAGACGCATTCCCGGAGCATGGGGAATGAAAGAACCTCTGCTAGGCTTAGCCGGAATAAATCCTGGGAGACTCAGATGGCAAATGACGATAGTCCGAGATGATGGGAATTTATCAGATAGACCTTAAAACTTCAAGAACTCTTCTGATCCCTCGCCGCAACATCCCGTATCTACAAACGCATCCGTCGGACATCACTGGACCCATATGTCATCGACTCCCCCATCTTTAAGCGAAACCGAACGCGGCATCTCCCTTTTTAGCCGCCACCGATTTAACAAAGAGTGTCATTTGGGAGGAGATGAGCGATGAGGATGAATAAGACGCTGCCAAATGTTCTTCCATATTCGCCTCGTCCGTTAGAGGTCTCGGCGCTCGTCCCTGGTGGACCCAAACTCCCTCCCCCCACCGCAGACGCTGGGCAGGCTGATCTGGAACATTCTAAAAGGTAAATCCATCACTATGTACCCGGCAGATGCATGTGTCAACACGGCCAACGGCGCAAACCGGAGGCCAAAATAATGCAACTCTTTCATTGGCTGGTGAAAACAAGAGCGGGCCCTGCTGCACGGCTGACACCCGAGAGGCAGGGAAAACACGGATTTGTCTTCATTAGACGCTCTCTAAAAGACGGCGGGCGAGCGCCAGGCTCGCAATCCGTCTCGCAATCCGTCGATTTTATTATGGCATCTACTCTGCGCATTAAAACGAGAGAATCTGAATGGAGGAAGTTTAAAAACGGCTTTCCAGCCTAAAACTAGAGCTCTTAGTCTTACACCTTTACCTTACCTGTACCTCTTAGTTTTATACCTGTACCTCACCTGTACCTCTTAGTTTTATACCTGTACCTCTTAGTTTTACACCTGTACCTCTTAGTTTTATACCTGTACCTCTTAGTTTTACACCTGTACCTCTTAGTTTTACACCTGTACCTCACCTGTACCTCTTAGTTTTATACCTGTACCTCTTAGTTTTACACCTGTACCTCTTAGTTTTACACCTGTATCTCACCTGTACCTCTTAGTTTTATACCTGTACCTCTTAGTTTTATACCTGTACCTCACCTGTACCTCTTAGTTTTACCTGTACCTCACCTGTACCTCTTAGTTTCCCACCTGTATCTCACCTGTACCTCTTAGTTTTATACCTGTACCTCTTAGTTTTATACCTGTACCTCACCTGTACCTCTTAGTTTTACCTGTACCTCACCTGTACCTCTTAGTTTCACACCTGTATCTCACCTGTACCTCTTAGTTTTATACCTGTACCTCACCTGTACCTCTTAGTTTTACCTGTACCTCACCTGTACCTCTTAGTTTTACACCTGCACCTCACCTGTACCTCACCTGTACCTCTTAGTTTCCCACCTGTATCTCACCTGTACCTCTTAGTTTTATACCTGTACCTCTTAGTTTTATACCTGTACCTCACCTGTACCTCTTAGTTTTACCTGTACCTCACCTGTACCTCTTAGTTTCACACCTGTATCTCACCTGTACCTCTTAGTTTTATACCTGTACCTCACCTGTACCTCTTAGTTTTACCTGTACCTCACCTGTACCTCTTAGTTTTACACCTGCACCTCACCTGTACCTCACCTGTACCTCTTAGTTTTATACCTGTACCTCTTAGTTTTATACCTGTACCTCACCTGTACCTCTTAGTTTTATACCTGTACCTCTTAGTTTTATACCTGTACCTCACCTGTACCTTAGTTTTATACCTGCAACTCACCTGTACCTTAGTTTTACACCTGTACCTCTTAGTTTTATACCTGTACCTCACCTGTACCTCTTAGTTTTATACCTGCACCTCACCTGTACCTCTTAGTTTTATACCTGTACCTCTTAGTTTTATACCTGTACCTCACCTGTACCTCTTAGTTTTACACCTGCACATCACCTGTACCTCTTAGTTTTATACCTGTACCTCACCTGTACCTCTTAGTTTTACACCTGCACATCACCTGTACCTCTTAGTTTTATACCTGTACCTTTTAGTTTTATACCTGTACCTCACCTGTACCTCTTAGTTTTATACCTGCACCTCACCTGTACCTCTTAGTTTTACACCTGCACCTCACCTGTACCTCTTAGTTTTACACCTGTACCTCACCTGTACCTCTTAGTTTTACACCTGTACCTTACCTGTACCTCTTAGTTTTACACCTGTACCTGTTAGTTTTACACCTGTACCTCTTAGTTTTACACCTGTACCTCTTAGTTTTACACCTGTACCTCACCTGTACCTCTTAGTTTTACACCTGTACCTCACCTGCACCTCTTAGTTTTACACCTTTACCTCACCTGCACCTCTTAGTTTTACACCTTTACCTCACCTGTACCTCTTAGTTTTACACCTGTACCTCACAGTTTTACACCTTTACCTCACCTGTACCTCTTAGTTTTATACCCGTACCTCATCGGTTCATTAGACGCTCATATGAGTTTCATATTTTCATGCATCAGCGTTTCCTCACAGCAATGCCTGCATTTAGTAAATACATTTTAGACTCCTTGACGATTTCTGTGTTGCTAGCTTGCTAGCTTAGCCACTCATCTCCAGGCTTATAAATACAACCAAGCTATTTTTTTACATACATGGCATTTGACAGAAGCTCTCATCCACAGTGTCTCAAATTTTGACCATTCCTTGCATGAGTAGGAGAAGATGGCATTGGCCATCATGCCCACAGACTTTGTATAGAGTAGGGTGATTCCTCAGATAGGGCTAGGATCCTGGTCTACTGCACAGTCAGACCTGTTCCCACTTGGCTATACCAACCACATTAGAGTCATTCCAACCTTGGTTCCTAAACAAACTGGACTTAAGACCTATTTTAAGAAGCCAGGCCAAGGTAAGATTTCTAAGCAGGTGGACGAAGTCCAGTAATCCGTTTCCTCTATTTTAATAATGAGTTAAAGGCAGTAGCTACAGTTTCAGAGCTGTAATAATAAAAAGAGTCTGTTTCCTAGCTTTGCTGTATTTAGCATTTAGCAGCTAATGGTAGTTCAAAACAATCCACCCTAAATCAAAACCCATCCCAAAAAAAAGAATACAACATTACTGCTGTAAGATGCAGTCATGGTTTTCACTTGGGCCGGCGTGCCCCTTTTCTTCCGCCGCAGAAAACGGTTCCGATATCTCGGCGGCACTGGAAAAGATGAAAAACTCATTCCTCATCACGGAAACCTTCAATCTCCACAGGAACCTTCCTTATGTAGGGCATTTAGAGTACATTTAACGCAGCGCAGCTTTCCTGGACGCTTTCGAAGTTTTTCTGGATCAAGTCTCCCAGATTTGATTTACCGCATCTCAAAGCAACAAGAAGAAAGGAAAGAACTACTTCATGTTCGTCTTCCAATCGCAGTGCGGCGCCGGCATTTTCAGCCAGTATTTGCATGTGTGTTTTGCTCGCTGAAGCTGCATAATCTAACCCGTGAGTGATGAAGGCAGCATCAGGCTTGCCTCTTTGACAGTTAGATCACTTAGACCCCCTATTTGGAAGCCAAACACAGGCCCACTTTAGAGACAGGTGCGCCTTCATTAGCATCAAGGCCCGCAGCCAGTCAGCAAATAAAGCAGCAGGCGACTTCAAGAGTGAGATGATAGGGGAAAAAAATAAAAAAATAAAAAGTCCTTTCGGTCTTCCAGGACAGCAACTTTTATATTCGCCTCTTTGTTCTTTGCTCCACTTTCTCCTTCCCATCTTCTCTGAATAGCAAGACAAAAGCCTCAAAAAAAAAAAAAAAAAAAAGTTCCTTCCTAAGGAACAGAACTATAGACCATCACCTCCTACCATAAATGTCCCGATACATTTTTTAGAATCTCTCCATATAGCGAGAATTTAAAGTCCCCAAAGTTACAAGCGCAATAAATCATGGTCCTCTAAAGCATCTTTGCTGAAGTCGTGAGTGTGTGTATGTGTGCGCAAAACAGAGTGTCCGATTGAGCTGTCAGCTGCAGTGCAGCATGGGTAAGTGGGTCCGCCACAGAGGGGAGAGCGAGTGTCCGCCACGTCTCCGAGGGGAAAATCTGGCGGTTGCACCACGGTGACAGAAATCCATTTACGTCTCGCCTGGTCAGCTCGGCTCATTGTGGACCGGGGTTGGGCCGTGCTGAGGCCCGTGGAGACCCGGCTGTGGAGCCGAGCGTGCCGAGCTGGAAACGGTAGCGGCAGAGGCCAGCCCAAGCTCAGTCGGATAAAACGAGAAGCTGCTCCGATTTGTCCCGCAAATGGACCCGACAGAAACCGCACTACAATCGTACGAACAGTGATGCGAATCCGAACAAAGGTATCGCTCCGCCAATTAGAGATGTACTGGCACCAGTAAGGTCCGGATAACTGGTCCGATAATACTCAAATACTAATACAGTGTTAATGGCACAGACGTCGTGACGTTGACTCTGAGGTGGTCGGTCCCTTGTTCCGAGAACTCCAGCAGCTTCCTTGTTGGAAGAGGAGGAGTTGTTGGATTGTATGAGGAGTTAGGAGCTTCTTGAAAAGCTACACATCCTTTGAGACCTCCATAGCACTGAGGTGTCCTCCCACACTAGACAGAAGGACACAAACGCCTGTGTGTGTGTTTTCAAATCCGAAGCAATGGAGCTTGGTGGTCTCCTGTTTATCTATAGGGGCCAGTTGGGATGGTCTACGGGACTTGCAGGTGGTGGTTGGAAGTCTCACGAATCAGTCTACCATCATTCATTGTCCTTAAACTTTCCTTTTCCCCATGCCGATCGATGTTTTCTGGACTCAGGGACGCATGAAGTTCAATCCCAGTCCCTTGTTTGAGTGAGTGGTCTAAAGAACTGATCTCTGGTTCTCCTAAAATCGGAGGCCCGGGGTTCACTTCCCTTGCACTCTGGAATTCTGCTCCTGGCACCGCATTAGGCCTCTTTCGTTTTTGATTCAGGCACCCTATTTTTAATCCTCATTAAAAAATAAATGGCTTCGGAACCCGAAAAGCTTGTTCCCAGCTGGAACCAAACAATACTTGGATCTTCAGAGCGACCCTTGACGGCCTCCAAGTCATCCACGTCAGTTGTAGAGGAAAGAGAGGACGACAACAACAACACCAAGTGATCAGCTGGAGAACCTGTTCTCGGTCTTCTTATCGCAGGTAGTAGCCTGAACAGAACCAGATCAAGAACCAGGGTTCTTTAGGTTGAAAAGGGCTGATAGGGTTGCATTGACTACTCTCATCTTATCCGTGTTTCGTATTCAAGACAAACGACCGAAAGCAAACAGATGAAGCTAGATAGATAGATAGATAGATAGATAGATACTTTATTGATCCCAGAGGGAAATTCAAGGCATCCAGTAGCAGATATACAAACCATACAGAAGCAACAACAGAAGCAAGATAGATTGTACAAACAGAGACAGAGACACAACACAAAGTATGAAAGTATAAAAATAGAGTCCTTAGTGTCTGGGTAAGGTATAAAGTATAAATGGAGGTAGTGGTAAACAATTTGCTAAGCAAATTAAGAAGATGGCTGTTGTCAGTCATACAGACAGTGCAAGTACGCAGTAATATAAATAATTTATCAGTGCAAAAAGTGTAAACAGTACAGAATGGAGTAGAATAATACAATATAAATAGAAATAGGGCATTTAGGAGGGAGTGTGTGCAGAGATGGGGGTGTGTCCATTGGAGGGACCGGAATGAAAGAGTGTCCAGAGTTTTTCATTTGCTGTACTGAGAGGAGTTGAACAGTCTTATGGCCTGGGGGACAAAAGACTTTCTGAGTCTGTCTGTGGAGCAGGACTGGGACAGCAGCCTACCACTGAATGAGCTCCTCTGCCTGATGATCGTGCTGTGCAGAGGATGGTGAACATTGTCCATGATGTGCAGCAGCTTGCTGAGGGCTCTCCTCTCTGCCAGTGGTGTTAAGGACTCCAGCTCTAGTCCCAGCACAGAACCAGCTTTCCTCACCAGCCTGTCGAGTCGTCCAGCATCCCTCTTGCTGATACTGCCTCCCCAACACACCACAGCATAGAAGAGGACGCTGGCTACCACAGACTGGTAGAACATCAGCAGGAGTTTCTGGCAGATCCTGAAGGACCCCAGCCTCCTGAGGAAGTACAGTCTGCTCTGTGCTTTCTTGTAGACTATGTCAGTGTTTACTGACCAGTCCAGCCTCTCGTCCAGGTGCACACCAAGGTATCTGTAGGACCTGACCACCTCCACATCGACCCCCTTGATGGAGATTGGCTGCTGAGAGGGCCTGGACCTCCTGAAGTCTATACACATCTCCTTGGTTTTGGTGATGTTCAGCTTCAGATGGTTGGTAGTGCACCACTCCACAAAGTCCTCAACCAGGCTTCTGTACTCCCTCTCCTGACCATTACGCACACACCCCACGATTGCAGTGTCATCAGAGAACTTCTGCATGTGGCATAACTCCGAGTTGTATTTGAAGTCCGATGTGTACAGGGTGAACAGGACTGGAGAGAGAACAGTCCCCTGTGGTGCTCCTGTGCTGCTGATCACCGTATCAGAGGAGCAGTCCCTGATCCTGACATGTTGTGGTCTCCCGGTGAGGTAGTCAGTGATCCAGGTGACCAGGTGCATGTCCACCTCCATCTTCATCAGCTTGTCTCTCAGTAGTAGGGGCTGAATGGTGTTGAAGGCACTGGAGAAGTCAAAGAACATGACCCTCACAGCACAACCCCCCTTGTCCAGATGAGAGTGAGTTCTGTGTAGAAGATAGAGGATGGCATCTTCCACTCCCACCTTCTCCCGGTACGCAAACTGCAGTGGGTCCTCAGCATGGTGGACCTGAGGTCTGAGGTGGTTCAGCAGCAGTCGCTCCATGGTCTTCATCACGTGAGACGTCAAAGCAACCGGCCTGTAGTCATTCAGCTCCTTCGGGTGTGCCTTCTTGGGGACTGGAATGAGGCAGGTTGTCTTCCACGTGGCAGGAACCCTTCCGAGACGTAGACTCAGGTTAAAGACATGCTGGAGGGGCTCCCCCAGTTGGGCAGCACATGCCTTAAGCATTCTGGGGCACACTCTGTCTGGGCCGGCCGCCTTCCTGGGGTGTAGTCTCCTCAGCTGTCTCCTGACTTGGTCTGCCGTGAAGGCTGGGGGACAGTGGGAACCGTGGGTGTTGCTCTGTCCTCCTGCTGATGATGGTGGTGAAGACTGAGATGGTGGTGAAGACTGGGATGGTGGAGGTGAGGGTGATGGTGGTGAAGAAGGTGACGGAGATGGTGGAGGTGAGGGTGATGGTGGTGAAGGTGACGGAGATGGTGGAGGTGAGGGTGATGGTGGAGGTGAGGGTGATGACAACAGGGTGGTGAATGCTGCAGACGGGTCGGAGGAGGGGGCAGCAGCAGCAGGACAGTCAAACCTGTTGTAGAAGTTGTTAAACTGGTTTGCTCTGTCCACACCCCCATCTACTGAGCTGCCCCTGTTGTTCTTGCAGCCAGTGATGGTTTTCATTGCTCCCCAGACCTCCTTCATGTTGTTGTCTTGCAGCTTCCTTTCCACCTTTTTCCTGTAGGACTCCTTGGCCTCTTTAAGTCGGATCTTGAGTTCCCCCTGTACACGCTTCAGCTCTGTCCAGTTTTCCATCTCTGAACGCCCATCTTCTTTTGGTTGAGGATGTCCTTGACGTCACTGGTAATCCAGGGCTTGTTGTTTGGGAAGCAGCGTACAGTCTTTTGTGGGAACAGCAACATCCATACAAAAATTCAGGTAGTCCGTAACACAGTGCGTCACCTCCTCAATGTCCTCTCCGTGTGGGTGCAGCAGCACGCTCCAATCAGTGGTATCATAGCAGTCCTTCAGGGCTTCTTCTGCTTCAGGAGACCAAACTCTGAATGAGCGTGTGGTAGTGGGCTGCCTCAGTACCAGTGGTTTGTACTGAGGCTGTAGGAAAACCAGGTTGTGGTCTGATTTCCCCAGCGGTGGTAGTGGGGTAGCCCTGTATGCATCCCTCACGTTAGCATACAGCAGGTCGATGGTCCTGTTTTTTTCCTGGTGGGACAGTCCACAAACTGGAAAAAGGCAGGCAGGGTAGAGTCCAATGTAACGTGATTAAAGTCACCAGAAATCACATAGAAGGCGTCAGGGTGTTGTGTCTGTAGCGCTGCGACGGTGGAGTGAATGACGTCACACGCCGCCTGCACTTCCGCCCGAGGCGGAATGTAAACACAGACAACAATGGCGTGTGAGAGCTCCCGCGGCATGTAATATGGACGGAGGCTCACCGCTAACATTTCAATGTCCCGACAGCAGATCACCTCCTTCACGTTTACATGTCCAGGGTTGCACCATCTGGTGTTAATAAAAAGTGCGAGTCCCCCACCTTTGCGCTTCCCGCTTAGCGTCGGGTCCCTGTCCGCCCTCACTGTAGAGAATCCAGGTAGCTCCACGTTAGCATCCGGAGTGTCGGGGGTGAGCCAAGTCTCGGTAAAACAAAACAGACTACACTCCCTGTAGAGCCTCTGATTCTTCACCAGACATGCCAGCTCATCGGTTTTGTTGGTCAGCGAGTTGACATTCCCCATAACCACCGACGGAACCGAGGGTTTGTATCTCCACCGCTTCTCCGTCTTCTTAGCCTTTAGCTTAGCTCCAGCCCTGCAGCCTCGATACTTCCGCCTTAGTTCCGCCGGTATTGTTTGGACCACGCCACTTCGTCCCATGGGTCGGAGGGCCAGCAGTTGTTCGCGGGAATAAACACGATATTCCGCGCTGTCCCGCATATTAACGATAAAAATATCCTTAGGATATAGATAAGATGCACACCAGACGTGTGTAGAAGCAAAAAGACAAATAAATAAAGGTAGAAAACTAGAAAAACACACAATACGGACGGAGCTACTGGAACAGGCAGCCACTCGCGTCGGCGCCGGAAGTAAAAAGCTAGACCTAAACTCCAGGTTATCAGAGTGTGGGGTTTTCAATGTGTGCCAAGTTTCTTAACTCAAGGACCTTCCATGTCCTCTCTAGGCCTTGCATTATTGGATTTTCCCCATTGAAGTATTAATCCAAATTAACATTTACCGTATTGATTTGGCTGTAACTTCCTGACCTTTGAGCCTAGAGTCACCACACTTGGGCCAGGTTATCAGAGTGTGGGGTTATCAAAGTGTGCCAAGTTTTGTAACTCTAGGTTCTTCCATGTCCTCACTAGGCCTTGTGTGATTATTTTTAACCCATTGAGACTTATGTCTAAATATACATTTACCAAATGGATTTTGCTGTAACTCCGTGACCTTTGATCCTAGAGTCACCAAACTTGGACCAGGTTATCAGAGTGTGGGGATATCAAAGTGTGCCAAGTTTTGTAACTCTAGGTCCTTTCATATCCTCACTAGGCCTTGCGTGATTATTTTTAACCCATTGAGACTTATGTCTAAATATACATTTACCAAATGGATTTTGCTGTAACTCCGTGACCTTTGATCCTAGAGTCACCAAACTTGGGCCAGGTTATCAGAGTGTGGGGTTATCAAAGTGTGCCAAGTTTTGTAACTCTAGGTTCTTCCATGTCCTCGCTAGGCCTTGCGTGATTATTTTTAACCCATTGAGACTTATGTCTAAATATACATTTACCAAATGGATTTCGCTGTAACTCCCTGACCTTTGATCCTAGAGTCACCAAACTTGGGCCAGGTCATCAGAGTGTGGTGATGTCAACGTGTGCCATGGTTGGTAACTCTAGGACCTTCCATGCCCTCACTAGGCCTTGTACGATTGGTTTTGCTCTAATGAAGTATAAGTCCAAATGAACATTTACCCTATTGATTTGGCTGTAACTCCCAGATCTTTGAGCCTAGAGTCACCAGACCAGTGTGGGGTTGTCAATGTGCCAACCTGACATATGGAACTGTGCCATCAGTCCATGTTTGGACAGAATTCCCGAAAAGCTTACTCAGCCCTGAATCCGTCCTGGGTGTGGACTCCGGCTTCAGGAGCGTAGACATTGGTGTAATGTCTACATCTATCCATTCCTGGTTACCTGAACTCCAGCTTCTACAGTATCTGTATTGTGACGACGCTCATGTACTCGAGCCCTAATGCCCCACCTCCCCCTCTCCCTCTCTCATATACATGCCCAACAAACGAGGCATCAGCGGCAGCTCTGTTCGGTGCTGCTTTCATTTCAAAGGGAGCCAGAAAAGCATTTGGATGAAACACTGTCGAGCGCACAGGCTCACGCCGCACTGTAGCAGCTCGGCGAGCGTGCGGGAGCGTGGCAGGCTGCGCTAAAGCCCATTGTGAGCTGCAAGATAAAGAGCAGATTACAGGCGCGAGAGCGGGCAGCTGAGGGATCAGCCTCTGGAAAGAGGCCCGGGCTCCTTCAGACTCACCCGGCAGGCGTGGCTTAGCGAGAGCAGCCGAGGCGCCCGCACACGTTAGCCCACCTTCACTTGTCTCCCCATGAGTCTTTCTGTTGCCTGCTGGCTGGACAACGGAAACGCCTCATGTGGTTCTCGTCTCGTGTTGTTTCTGTTTTTGTTTTTTTCATTCGTGGTTCGCTTTTTGTGACGATGCTTTGCAGAACTCCCGCAAGGAGACCCAGGGTCACCGGGTAGAGTATGGCAGAGTGACGGAGGCAATGGGAAATAAAGGATGACTCTGGATTACGTAAATCAAACTGAAGTTAAAACAGACTTCCTGGTTCTGAGCAGTACGGGTAAGCACTAGAGCCTAGGCCGCAAGCTACTCCCTCCATCAACCATGTACCAAAAGAACCTGAGATTGATATACTCACACTGTATGAAGCCGTTCTACCTGACTTAGGCTTCCATTCATATACTCACGCTGCACGTCCGAGTACTGGCAAGGGCGCTGGCTGGGTCTCAAACGACTCCCTGCTCCCTACATAGTAGACCATGAAGGATAAGAGAGGTTGGTGTAGCTCAGCAGATAACGCCACTACCCACCAGGCAGTCACCACCACATGTGGGGGACTGGGGTTCGAATCCCGGTCTGGGTGACTATGCTGGGCTACACCAATAAGAGTCCTTGGGCAAGACTCCTAACACTACACTGTAATCTGATTAGCCTTGTAAGTCGCTCTGGATAAGAGCATCAGCTAAATGCCATCAGTGTCAATGTAAATGAGTGACTCCTGCACCCAACAGTGCATCATATGTCATGTAGTAAACAGCCATTTGGGATTCAGCCATGTGTACAGAATTCCACACGGGAATTCCCACTAACGTTTTGGTGTAGAACTTGCAAAGTATGTTGCCTTGTTCTAAATGGAACGTAAGGCATGGTAGTAGCAGGTACTTGACAGGCCACAGACATTTCCCTACAGCTGGAGTCACTGGTTTGCAGTACAGTACAATGCTAAAGATAAAGATACCCAATCCGGTCAGGTTGCCTAACAACCAGTAGGGTTTGGAAATAGCCTTGTGACTCCACAGCCCTTAAAACAAAGATGGAATTAGGAATTCAGCCCATCTACCAAACACATGAAGGCAGTATCCTTCTCTTTCAGGCCACTGGAAGGAAATCAGGCTCCGCTCCACATCCCAACACCTGCACTGGCCCAAAAACAGGTGGACGAGCTCGTCCCCGGGAAGAAGGAGGGGAAGAAACTCAATGAAGGAAACATGTGTAGGGTGTGCATGTAGATGTGCCTGGAACAATACACCAGCTTCCCTGCTAGGGGGGAGGGAAGGAGGGAGGGAGGGAGATAATTTACAAGAAAGAAAGCCGCCTTAAAAAAGAAGAGAGATAGCACCGCTACGCAGAAAAGAGAACAACAGCACAATGCAACATACATTCATTTTTGTGACTGATGCAGAATTACAGTCCTGCGTGTTTGTGTCTTAGCTGAGCAGCACAGCACCTCACGCTGAGCTGGGACTACACATATACATTGCCGATCCTTTTTAACCCAGTTCAGGCAGTCACAGCCAGTGTGTGAAATAGCCCCTAGAATTTGGAGGAGTGGGGGGGTCCCATATTGGCTGGAAACGCCATATTGCATAGTTAGCATATTTATACTTGCACATACAGACTAACCTACTGTTATTGTCCATCCATATTGTATATCTGTGTGTGTGTGTGTGTGTGTGTGTGTGTGTGTGTGTGTGTGTGTGTGTGTGTGTGTTGTGTGTGTGTGTGTGTGTGTGTGTGTGTGTGTGTGTGTGTGTGTGTGTGTGTGTGTGTGTGTGTGTGTGTGTGTGTGTGTGTGTGTGTGTATGTATAGGGGCAGTCGTGGGCTGGAGGTTACGGAACCAGCCTTGTGACCGGAGGGTTGCCGGTTCGATTCCCTGAATTGACAGTAACAACTGAGGTGCCCTTGAGCAAGGCACCTAACCCCCAACTGCTCCTCAGGCGTCGTGGATAGGGCTGCCCACCGCTCTGGGTAAGTGTGCTCACTGCCCCCTAGTGTCAGTGTGTTTGTGGGTGTTTCACTTCACGGATGGGTTATATGCGGAGACTAAATTTCCTCAGTGTGGGATCAACAAGGGATTTAAATCTTAATACATATATATACATACATACATACATACATACATACATACATATATATATACATACATATATATATATATATATATATATATATATATATATATATATATATATATATATATATATATTCATTCTATGCCCTGTATATACCCTGCATCTCTCATCTACCTTAGCCTTACCATAGTGCTATATGGAAATGTGTACATCTGCACATACATACCTTTATATTACTGTTATATAAAACTGTATATTGGTATAAACAGAGATTTTGTGCTGAGTATTGTATATATTTATTGTGTAATGTATATGTTTGTATTGAAGTACTGTAAGGGACCTAAGTTTTTCACTCACCTTCACACCTGTGAAAATGTGGCAATAAAAGCGATTTGATGTTTGCTAGCTTCAATGGCAACAGCATGTTTAACCAATGGCTGAGCAGTCTTTAACAGTCTCTGGGAATGCTCTATTCTAGTTTGGTCATGGGGTCTTCACATCTAAGACACTATCTAGCCTACCTCTTCAGTCTCTTGTTTGAGAAACTCTAAATCGGGGCAGCTTTTGAATCACCAAATATGCTATGGCACATTATAAAGTCCTTCTAGGCTATAAAAGACCAAATTGGTGAATCAGATGGCACAGCGCCACCCTGAGGCTGACCAGTGCGGCATCTCTGGTTGGTTAGGACTAAAGCTTGTTGATTGTGGGTGAAGCAGGTTAACAGTGGCCATGCTCTGGATTTAATTCTACAAAGGCATTCGTAAGAAATGTTCTACTGTTACAGCCTACAGAGGAACAAAGTCAGAAAGCTGGTCAGTTCAGCATTGCTCACTTGTTGCAAGCTCTCCTCTGGACGGGTCAGCCTACTCTAATCAGGGCAGAGACAGTCCGGTTAAATGAACATACTGACCGGGTGACTGACTAGTCACTGCTGGTCCAGAGCTGGTCCTGGTTCACTTTGAGGACATTTTGAAAGACTGCGATGGTGTCATACCACACCGCCATTGAGATCTAAATGCTTACATAATGTCAGGCATGAGAGCATCACTGACCCACCACCAAACCAGTCATGCTGAATGATGTTGTAGGCAGCATAACATTCTCCACGGCATCTCCAGAGCCTGTCACGTCTGTCACATGTGCTCAGGTAAAAACTGCTCTCATCTGTGGAAAGCACAAGGCGCCTGTGGCGGATCTGCCAATTCTGGTGTTCTGTGGCAAATGCCAATCGAGCTCTACGGTGCTGAGCAGTGAGCACAGGGCCCACTACAGGATGTCGGGCCCTCAGGCCGCCCTCATGAGGCCTGTTACTGATTGTTTGGTGAGGGGTTAAGAACCTTCTATAGCCTTGTCCAGCTCTCCTAGAGTAACTGCCTGTCTCCTGGAATCTCCACCGTACTCTTAGAACTGTGCTGGGAGACAAAGCAAACCTTGTGGCAATGGCGCATATTGATGTGCCATCCTTCAGTAGTTGGACCAGATACCGCACCATGGTACTAGTAGTGTTGCTGACCCAAGTCAACTGCAGAACTAGTGAAAAATCAATGGGAAAAGACAAGGGGGGACAAAATGTCAATGACTTTGTCCTTTTAAACCATTCCTGTTTTTTTTTGTTTTTTTTTGGGGGGGGGGGAGGGGGTGTCTCACATGTATATATATATGACCCCCCACCCAAAAACAGGAACAGTTCATATAGGATGACCGAAGCTGCAAGAACAGAACAATCCTGTGGAAATGGTCGGCCATTAATAAAAAGAAAACTGGAGCTGCTGTGTTGGCATTAACACTGGGCACCACTCTTTCTCATAATTACCAGACTGCTGTGCAGGCAGGCAAGGAATCCAATGCTACTGTATTAGCACATTAGAGCTGGAGTATGCCACTGTGTTAGCACATAGCTGCTGGCTACTTCCTGCTCAGTTAGGCGCCTCAAACTCACGTCTGCATTAGTGTGTTCCAGTTCACTCAGTTACCACTTCTGTTAGCCTGTAGGCGAGCCACTCTCTAGACTACACTGGCTCGTCTCCACGTCGGCTTGTAGGTGCTACTTACTGAGCCTCTTGGCAGCCTCCAGAGCTTCGCCGGCGGTGTCCGCCACGAAGAAGCGCTGGACGGTCACGCCGCTGTCCTGCATCAGCTTCTTGCTCTGGTACTCCTGCAGGTTTAGCCATCTTCTGGGGCTCACCCTCACCACCTGCATGAACATACAACCGGATTTACCGTGGTATATAGGCAAACTGTCAACACTGTTAATGTCTCTCTAGGCACCTCATACCAGAATAGTGTTAACCAGAAGGAATCAGCCACCGCGACTGCAAGTTGGTGGGTAGGTTTGACATCATGAGATATGCAAATGACAACATACCAACAGCCACCATTGTGGACATTCAACGAGTGGTGGTGCCCTCCATGAGTCATGTGTTAGTGGCAGCACCATCGGCAGATGACTTCACCACACAGGACTACATGCACACAGACCGTTACCACGACTGTCCTTAACACCACGTCACCGTCACCAAAGACTGCAGTGGTGTCGTACCAGACTGTCATGGAGGGACTCAGAATGGCAGCGGGTCATCTTCAGTGACGAGTCCAGCTTTAGTCTCGGTGGAGACGCCCAACGAATACGTGTGTGGAGGCACGTCCAGAAGTCCTGGTATCACTCCACCTCCACCCCTACCGCACCATCTGCAGGAACTGTGTGAGGATGTTCAAGCTGCATGGGATGGATTATCACAGGACGCCATTAGGAACCTCTACAGCTCCATACCGAGACGTCTGGCGAGTTGGGTTAGCAAACATGGCGGCCTGACACCATACTAAGACTCTACTTCTGTATGTGTAGCTCAATAGATATTGATCATATCAGTCTAAATGCCATCAGTTATTGATCCTGGTCACCTCTATCTTCCTTCCCAACACCACCGCACTCCCACACCTTCTTCTGGGTGCGGCTGTTCGTCTGACGAATGAGGAACAGGAGTAATAATGCTCTTCTTGTGGTGCCACAGTCTCTTACTAGCAGTGCCTCAGTATTTCGGCAACAACGAAACACCACCGCCAAGTATTTATCACCGCTCCTTATGACCCGCAATTAAACGAGACATTGAGCACTCTTATACGGCTCCGCCCTGAGCAATTAAACGGACGAACCCTCATTATCCTTCACCAGACGTCGGGCCAAAAACAGCCCTCTGGAACGGGACAGGAGGACAAGGAGCCAGCGGAGAGCCTGGAGCAGCACGTGCCCTGATGAAGCCGCGCTTTAGAACGGCTCTCCGGAGCTCGAGCTGTCCGTGCTCCGTGCCCTCCTCTGGGAATAATGAGGCAGCCAGATGGAGTGCAGGGCTAGTAGTGCGCACTCTGAAGTGTGCACTCAGAAGTGTGTGCTCAGCAGCCGAGATGGCCGTTGACTCCAGCTGTTGCTGCTATTAAAAAGACATTGGAGAGGCTGTAGTGGGGAAGAGGGGAGCGTCGAGGTGAGTTCTCCTCTGGTGTTGTCAGTTGAGCTCATTATACCGCGAGTGTGAGCGCACGAGAGCCGGCAGCTAAACCGAGAACAAAGCTAATACACTAGAAGAGAGAGAGAGAAAGAGAGAGAGAGAGAGAGAGAGAGAGAGAGAGAGAGAAGGAAAGAGAACAATTTCAGAACAAATGAACAGAAAGGAGACAGAGTAGTATAAAGACAAATAAAAAAGACAGAGAGAAGGAAACGAAGAGAACAGGAGAGAGACATGAGAAAGAAATGACAACGGCGGAGAGAAGAAAAAGAACGAAAGAGAAAGAGAGAGGGCAGGAGAGCAAAAACATACAGAGACAGAGAGAAAGAGACATGATACAGAGAAAGACAGATAAATAAAGAGAAGACCGAGACAGAGAAGAAAGAATAGAGACAAATAAAGAGGAGAGAGAGAGAGATGAAGAGTGAGTGTGAGAGAGAGAGAGAGAGAGAGAGAGAGAGAGAGAGAGAGAGAGAGAGAGAGAGAGAGAGAGAGAGAGAGAGAGAGATGAGTGAGAGAGAGAGAGAGAGATGAAGAGTGAGAGAGAGAGAGAGAGAGAGAGAGAGAGAGTGAGAGAGAGAGAGATGAAGAGAGAGGAAGAGTGAGAGAGAGAGAGAGAAAGAGAGAGAGAGAGAGAGAGAGAGAGAGAGAGAGAGAGAGAGATGAAGAGTGAGCAAAGAGTGAGAAAGAGGAAGAGAGGAGATGGAGAGCAACAGAGAGAAAGAGGGACAGAGAGAAAGAGTGAGACAGTTTGAAAGAGAAAGAGAGAGGCAGAGAAAGAGCAACAGAGAGAGGGAGGGACAGAGAGAAAAAGAGTGTGAGGTTAGGGAGAGAGAGCAAGGGAAAGCAAGGGAGAGGAAGAGAAACAGAGAGAGAGGGTTAGGTGCAGGGAGAGGGAGAGCGAGCGAGAGCGTGAGAGAGCGAGAGCGAGAGAGTGGGAGGGAGAGAGAGAGAGAGAGAGAGAGAGTGGGAGAGCGAGAGAGAGAGAGAGAGAGAGAGAGAGCGAGAGCAGGAGAGGACTGATGTAGTATGTCTCCTGTGTTACTGTATCCTGTCCTGATGAGACTGCTCTCCTCTCTCTGCCTGCTCCTACAGTTATCCAGCTCTGCGGCCAGCATTCCTGTTTCAGCCGCTTTGGGCTCCATCCACCCAAACACACACAATCATCAGATCCTCTCCAGTACACACATTCCGCAGGTGCAGCGGCGTCAGTACCCTCCTCCCCTCCGTCATGTAAGAGCATGTGTTGCGGACCCTCAACGGCTTTGGAGACATTTACATAACTGCCGATAATCTTCACATTACCGTACGGTCCTGCGTCTACACTCAGACCGCTACGGCAACAGTCCTTAACACCACGTCACCGTCACCAAAGACTGCAGTGGTGTCGTACCAGACTGTCATGGAGTGACTCAGAATGGCAGCGGGTCATCTTCAGTGACGAGTCCCGCTTCTGTCTTGGTGGAGACGCCCAACGAATACGTGTGTGACCCCTCCACCCCTACCGCACCATCTGCAGGAACTGTGTGAGGATGTTCAAGCTGCATGGGATGAATTATCACAGGACTCCATTAGGAACCTCTACAGCTCCATACCGAGACATCTGGCGTGTTGGGTAACCAAACACGGCAGCCCGACTCCATACTGAGAGACAGACTTCTGTATGTGTAGCTCAATATATATTGATCATATCAGTCTAAACTAATCATCAGTTATTGATCCTGGTCACCTTTATCTTCCTTCCCAACAGCACCGCACTCCCACACCTCCTTCTGGGTGCATCATTTCCCACAGTAGTGATATGTACACGGCTATGTTGCCCAGCTCTACCAGTGAACGAGGTTTGACAGTGAGGCTCACCGAAGGGCATTTGGGAATGGCCAGTTCTCACAGACTTGGGCAGAGGCTGTCGAGACTGAAGGGTGCGTGTGAGGTAAAGGTGGGAATCTCTATAATTTATAAGCGAGAGAGCGTTGAGTTAGCTCTAACACCCACACCCTCAACGCCTCAGTGACTAACCACAGGGACGGCCTTCAACCCCACTTAGCCTCCTGTGCGCTGTCAGACAAACATGGCCTTGGGCCATCACCACACCTCCGAACACTTTGGAACGCTCTAGACTAGATTAAACTAGAGTATGTGAGACCGGACCCCCAAAAAAAGTCATGACAGCACATTTTCAGTGTTCCTTTATATCAGTATTAATCTGAAACAGATTAACACAGTACCGATGCCATCTATATTAAGGTGGTGGTACTTTCAGGCTCCTGCAGATGGCGCTGCATGAGGATGATGGGGCTAGAAATACCTGCGGGGTGTGAGTGCCGGGATCCATAGATGGGGAAGAGGTGCTACAGTGCAGGGAATGTCTCGTTCCATGTGTGGAAAACGCTCCACAGCAGATGTTAATGATTGGCTGAAAGGAGGGACTGAGCATTTGGGCGTGGCCAAAGACCATAGTGTGAAGGAAGTAGCTGAATCTGCAGGTGTGTGGAAGCGTACGGTCATACGGGTCTACCAGCAGTGGCACAAATCCCAGTCTACAGGGAATTCTCCTCGGAATTGTGCCAGGGCATCCACCACATCTGGCCCAACTGGACAAATCTTTGGTGTAAGAGTATCTGAACGTTGATGTGGCCTCCATCCAGACACTTGTCCAGTCCATGCCAAAGGTCCTTGTCCAAGGGCGTCATGATGGTACGCACTGAGGCAAAGACTTTCAGAATGAGCGACTACGTCAGCCGTCCACCTGGAAGTACGGGCAGACACTTGATGGAGGCTGGGCTCAGTTATGGGGGGCACACCACTAAGCCATAACATTACCACCCCCTCCGTCTGCACTCATTCTCCATTTGATCAGCTCCCACTAGCACATAGGAGCACTCTGTTGTTCTACAGTTCCAGACTGTAGTCCCTCTGTCTCTCTGTATACTGTATTACCCTGTTCTTCAATGGTCAGGACCCCCACAGGACCACCCCAGGGTTGCATGTAGGCATGTCTTGCTATTAGGGAAGGTTCAGTCACAGGGGACTAGCTGTTTGTCTGGTGAGTTCATGGGATTGTTGAGCGTTGTTGGGGTGTTGTCCTGCCTTTCTCCACCCTAAACAGTTTACACCACTAAAGCTCCCTTCTGATCTCCACCCGTTTCCATTATCACCATGCTAACATTTGTTTGGCTACAGGCTGCCCTTGGCAGTGTACTGCTATGATGTGAGGCTCAACGGTGTTTGTTAATGTGAATGTGTGAACACAGCCTAGCATTCCAGTCACGCCCGCAGTCTTGACTGACTGTGCTGAAAGACGATTTGATGTACACCCACTAGCTAGGTGTCCTCCAATCACACAATGCTACATCCTTAAGGACTAAGGCAACTGGAGAGCTCAACACGCTTGAAGGAGACCACTAACTGCTAACTCTGTTACGTCACCTAAACTTGCTGGAAGAAGATGCGGCCTACTCAGAAAGAGCGGGGCCAGTTATGATCTCTTGGACTCCCATCAACCACACACGGCTATGGTGTCGCCAATTTGTGATCTCCGAGCGATAAGACCCCAACAAGAGAGTTACACAGGAAACAAGAATTGGCACAGCAGATCCAAGACCAAGTTAGATTACGAGTGGTCTTTCTGAGGGGTCATTATGGTCGGTCCAACCACACTACTCAGCCAACAGCACCATGCGGGCAGCGCCGTGTGGGTACTGAAAGAGTTGGAGGTGGTGTTCCAAAACATCAGCAGCTTGTTACCAGGTAATTACCAACTTGAAATTCCCGTCCCACCTTAAATGGAGCAGCATGTGTTATGGCTCCTGCCCAGTCGACATTTAAGGTGGTTCAGGAAAATCGACAACGGTCAACTGGACAAACAAACCCTGGGAACGTTATTTGATGGAGCTGATCGAGTCCGGCGGGTCCTTTTAGGCCGTGCAAGAGTTTTGGAGACATTGGACTCCCTTCAACCACACATGGCTATGGTGTCACCTGGCTACGGTCTCCCAACAATGGGACCCCAACAAGAGTTACACAGGAATGTGGCCTCCAACCAGACACTTGTCCAGTCCATGCCAAAGGGCCTTGTCCAAGGGCTTTCAGGACTTTCAGAATGAGCGACTACGTCAGCCGTCCACCTGGAAGTACGGGCAGACACTTGATGGAAGCTGGGCTCAGTTGTGGGGGGCACACCACTAAGCCATAACATTACCACCCCCTCCTTCTGCACTCCTTCTCCATTTGATCAGCTCCCACTAGCACATAGGAGCACTCTGTTGTTCTACAGTTCCAGACTGTAGTCCCTCTGTTTCTCTGTATACTTTGCTACCCTGTTCTTCAATGGTCAGGACCCCCACAGGACCACCCCAGGGTTGCATGTAGGCATGTCTTGCTATTAGGGAAGGTTCAGTCACAGGGGACTAGCTGTTTGTCTGGTGAGTTTATGGGATTGTTGAGTGTTGTTGGGGTGTTGTCCTGCCTTTCTCCACCCTTGAAATTCCCGTCCCACCTTGAATGGAGCAGCATGTGTTATGGCACCTGCCCAGTCGACATTTAAGGTGGTCCAGGAAAATCGACAACGGTCAACTGGACAAACAAACCCTGGGAAAGTCATTTGATGGAGCTGATCGAGTCAGGAGGGTCCTTTTAGGCCGCACAAGAGTTTTGGAGACATTGGACTCCCTTCAACCACACATGGCTATGGTGTCACCTGGCTACGGTCTCCCAACAATGGGACCCCAACAAGAGTTACACAGGAAACGAGAATTGGCAAAGCAGATCCAAGACAAAGTTAGATTAAGAGTGGTCTTTCTGAGGGGTCTTCTATTACATTCCATTGATTTCCTGCATAACCGAGTCATCAAAAAAAAAAAAAAAAAATTATATATATATATATCTGTGGCACGAATTTTGGTCTCTCAAGCTTTCTCTCGAACACAAGCGATGTGGCACACCAACTCGGTGACTGCAAGTGGTGTGTGCAGCCCGGGCTTTGAGCCAGGGGTCAGTTGCTTTGAAAGAGGGTCAAGGCCCTTGTCCAAGGGCGTCATGATGGTACGCACTGAGGCAAAGACTTTCAGAATGAGCGACTACGTCAGCCGTCCACCTGGAAGTACAGGCAGACACTTGAGAGAAGCTGGGCTCAGGTGTGGGGGGCACACCACTAAGCCATAACATTACCACCCCCTCCTTCTGCACTCATTCTCCATTTGATCAGCTCCCACTAGCACATAGGAGCACTCCACTGTTCTACAGTTCCAGACTGTAGCCCCTCTGTTTCTCTGTATATTGTATTACCCTGTTCTTCAATGGTCAGGACCCCCACAGGACCACCACAGGGCTGGTATTATGTGGGTGGTGGCTCATTCTCTGCCCTGCATTGGCACTGATATGGTGGTCGGTCCAACCAAACTATTCAGCCAACAGCACCATGTGGGCAGTGCCGTGTGGGTACCGATAAGGACCAACAAGGCAGGTGTTCCAAAACATCAGCAGCTTGTTACCAGGTAATTGCCCAATCGAAATTCCCGTCCCACCTTAAACAGAGCAGTATATGGCACCTGCTCGGTCATTTAAGGGTGATTTCAACAGCATTTAAGGTGGTCCAGGAAAACCGACAATGGTCAACTGGGCAAACAAACCCTGGGAATGTTATTTGATGGAGCTGATGGAGTCAGGTGGCTCTTTTTAGGCGATGCAAGAGTAAACAGAAGCCCTCTGGTGGCCATGTAGGACTTGAAAACAAAGTGGACAACTTCAGATTTGGTTGAACTACATGCCACTAGATGGCCGAGGGTCACAGAGAGCCAAGCAGAATGACCATAGAGTGGTTGGCACTGTTTGCACACGACATTACCTGCACTTATCTGCCGCACACCACTACACTGGTTACGTGAGATGCATACCTGAAGCTTCTTCTTTACTCTGAAACGACCAATTTCAACAAAACCGGATGACTCACCTGCTCGGCCTTCCTCTCCCATCAGGACCAAGGACAGGCGGCATCATGTGGTCACTGTGAAAGCTGCCATGTCATTGTAAAAGCTGCAGGCCTCAAGCTTGAGAACAGTTAAGACTACAGGCCGCTTCCAAGTTGTCCGTGTGCACAGCTGGGCTGTTAGGAGTTCACAGGTGGGACGGTGGGTACTAATAGCCTCCTCATCCCCACATCCCTACATCCAATATGGTGCCTTGGCCCTACACCGAAGATTCACCTGGCCTACTTAAAGCTTGCTGCCATCTCTCAGCCTTTTAGCACATAGACGGCAACAACGTGCCGATACTCATCCTCCTAATCCGTAGAGCCAAAGCCCCCCCCCCCCCACAACCAATTACAGGGACTTTACTGAGGGGCTGTGAGCATCCTGACCAGACGTCCCAACTCTGCTTCACTCAAGGTGTCCAGTCCATGTAATCCAAAGAAAGGACTTTGGTGAGGTCAGGACAGCTCTGTAGATCTACAGTTCCAGACTGTGGTCTATCTGTTTCTCTGGATACCTTCAATGGACGGGACCCCCACAGGACCACCACCTAGCAGGTATTATGTGGGTGGTGGATCGTTCTAATGTAGTGGTGTGTTAGTGTGTGTGGTGCTGGTATGTGTGGATCAGACACAGCAGTGCTGCTGGAGTGTTTAGACACTGTGTCCACTCACTGTCCACTCTATTAGACACTCCTACCTTGCTGGTCCACCTTGTAGATGGACAGTCAGAGACGATAGCTCATCTGCTGCCACACAGTGCAGTGTTGGTCATCCTCTAGTCCTTCATCAGTGGTCACAGGACGCTGTCCAACAGGACGCTGCCCCGACAGGACGCTGCCCCGACAGGACGCTGCCCTAACCGGACGCTGCCCTAACCGGACGCTGCCCCGACCGGACGCTGCCCCAACCGGACGCTGCCCCAACCGGACGCTGTTGTCTGGATAGTTTTGGAGGTGTCCAGCAGCACTGCTGTGTCTGATCCACTCACACCAGCACAACACACACTAACACACCACCACCTCCACATCGGTGTCCCTCACCCATATAATACCTGCTCTCTGGTGGTCCTGTCGGGGTCCTGACCATTGACTACAGTCTATAATTGTAGGACTACGTCAAGTGGCAGGTGGTGCTTTAGAAGGACCATAGAAGACCGCTTTTCCCCCGTTTACATTCGTCCTCCTCCAAAACCGGTACAGCTTCGCCTCCACTGTTCGCTTCCCTTCATTAATAAAACCGGCACGGAGCTGAAGGAATGCCATGGCAACCTTTTGGCACGCATTAGCAGTAAATATCATGTTCCTCTCGCGCTAAATTTAGGCAGTGGTGCGGGCTGATAAAGACCGAATGAAAGGTTGTTAGTTGATGAAAGGACGGCGGGTCTGAGCAGGAGCTGCAGGGGGAGCTGAGGGAGGCTCGGCCCCAGGAGACAGAAGCTAACCCGGGGAACACACGCAGCTTCTCCCCGTGAGACTCAGCCTCCACTGTAATTATCTTCATCAGCACTCTGCACAGAGATGCTGTTCAACAGAGACACACGTACAGATACAAACAGCACAAGCGGGCTTCCAAACGTCTACAGACGTGCGGAAAAGTTTTGCCGAAGCTTTTAAACCAGCCATGGACAAGTTGGAACCAAGTGCTGCGGACAGATGAGGAAAAACGTGGAGAAGGTATGTACCTGGAGGAAAAATTAGCAGTAGCATTCGATGAAAAGAACACCTTGCCAACTATTCCTCATGGGGAGGGGTGGGTCTATTATGTGGCAGGCCCAGGAGCTCAGCAAAATTCCATTCCTGAAATTCCGATTCTGATAGTAAATGTAATACAGTCAGTCAAGAAACTGAAACGGAAAAGTGGCGGACGTCTAAAGCATACCTCAAAATCCCACTTGGAAAAGCTACTGGCTATCAGCCAATAATGCTAAAAGGGGGCCTACAAACACCTTGCCAACTATTCCGTACGAAAAGGGGGGAATCCATAATGTGGTGGGCCCAGGAGCACAGCAAAATTCCACGGGTGGATGGGACAACAGATTCCAGCAAATTCTGAAAGTAAATGTGATACGGTTAGTTTAGAAACTGAAACTGAAAAGTGGTGGCCTTTAAAAGCATACCTTAAAATCCCACCTCCAAAAGCTACTAGCTGTCAGTCAAAAAAGCCAAAAGGTGACCTGCGAACAGCATCAGTCCCAAACTCAATGACAGAATCCCTGATAGTTTCCATTTCCATTTTTCGGTTTGTGAAGATCCTGCTCCTGACCTTTAAAGCCCTACACGGACTGGCACCCACCTATCTGTCAGCCCTCCTACATGCTTATGTTCCATCATGTAAGATAAGGTCCTCTGACTCTGGTCACTTAGCTGTACCTAGGTCCAGGCTTTCCTCTAGGGAACTCCCTACCTTCATCTATACACACCTCACCCTCTCTTTCCGTCTTCAAAACTCACTTAAAAACTTTTCTTTTTCATTGTTCATGATAAATTTTTTTTGTTTATTATTGTGTTTGTAAAGCTTCCTTGGGTTTGTGAAAGGCGCTTTAGAAGTGTAACCCATTATATATAATAATATATATATATATATATATATATATATATGTATATTATATATATATATATATATATATATATATATATATATATATATATATATATATATATCTCGTCGCTGTCCAATAAAAAACATGTATCTCCACTTTTGTCCATTTTTACTTTTATGCATCATTTGAACACACCTGTTTGCTGTTCACATTGCGTGAGAATTTCATAATGAATGGACCAACAGAAATGGCTCAAAACGGTTTGGAAAGATGTCTGGTTCCATTGACTTCCATTAAAGGATAATGAGGTTTTTGGCCTCCCTGTAAAGTTGCCCATTTAGAGATACTCGTTTTCCTTTGGACAGCGACAATATATATATATATATATATATATATATATATATATATATATATATATATATATATATATATGTTATAATTTATTATTATCTTAGCTATCAATTTTCTAAAAACAGCAGCATTTCCATTTGGAAAAATTAGCAAAATTAGGAATTTGGCCAAACTGTGCCTATTCCACCATCATTTACATAAGCTCAGCAATCAAAAAAGAGTCACCTGTGACTGAAACCTACCTAATCACATCTAATACAAGAACCAATAACAGTATTAATTGGATTGGGCATGGACTGGACAAGTTTCTAGATGCAGGCCACATCATTATTCATAGAACTGTGCAATTGGTCCAGATTTGGTGGATGCCTTCCCTGGCCCAATTCCGAGAATTCCCTGTAGACTGGGATTTTATCCACTGCTGGTAGACCCGTATGACCGTACGCTTCCATACACCTGCAGATTCAGCTACTTCCTTCACACTATGGTCATTGGCCACGCCCACATGCTCAGTCACTCCTTTTAACCAGTCACTAACATCTGCTCTGGAGCCATTTTCCACACATGGAACGAGACATTCCCTGCACTATACCACCTCTTCCCAATCTATGGATCCCGTCACTCAAACCCCACAGGTGTTTACAGCCCCATCATCCTCGTGCAGCGCCATCTGCAGGAGCCTGAAGTTACTACCACCTTAAACATGCATTGAGCTTAGATGTACGGATACAAACAATTGCTCACACTAACACTCTAAACAAGCACCTATACAGGTCGGAAGGAAGATTGTTAGCGGCGCTGGGAGGAAGGGGCTCGGTGTCACACATGCCTGCAGTGCTGAGAATGAAAGAGAGAAACAGTGTGAAGGGGCTGCGTGTTTCAGAGAGCGACTAAACAAGCGAAGTATGAAGTTTCTGTGCCAGGCGTGCGGGAAAAAAACTCAACTCTGTGATATGAGTTTTGCCAATAAACACATTGTTAAAGGCTGCAACGACAGAACGGATTGAATTACCTGAGACGCACACTGGTGTTATTACGTCGACGGAGCAGCAAGTACCTCCCTGCACTTGGCAGCATCACTACCAGGAGACAAAACCCATAGATATACGGGGTGTGGGCGCTGCTGTGAGTCACTCCGGAAAGCCTAGGTCTTTACCTAAACATCACATGCACAAGCTCGGAAAGAAGATCCGGCTCGACGTTTAGAGGTCACGCGCAAAAACGAGCGTGATACTGATGAAAGTACGATGAAGACAGTAGATCATTATCTCCCAGCCATTGCATCATAGGCTGCACCTCAGCTGTGAGGTCATTACTACACACTAATACTACACAGCATATCATCGATGTCCAAAGAAAAACAGGTATCTCCAAAATGGCAATTTTATAGGAGAGGCCGAAAACCGCATTGAATTTGAATGGAAGTCAATGGAACCAGACGTCTTTCCAAGCAGATTTGGACCATTTCTGTTGGTTCAATGTTCATGAAATTTCCACACAGTGTAAACAGCAGGTCATGTGATCAAATGAGACATAAAAGTAAAAATCAACAAAAATGGAGATACGTGTTTTTCTTTGGACGGTGGCGATATACTATGTACTAATATCAGCAGGCTACATTGTTTCTTGCTAACAGGAAGTGATGCGGCTTGTGTTCTACCAAGCTGAACACGGAAGGCCGCTTCAGCAGAGTACTTGTTTTAGAAAATGCAAAAAACATTATTTACTACGATATATTATTATTATTTATCTTTACAGGGTTGAACTCACATTCATACAACATGTCCAGGCACCACCTCAGACGCATTGCATCGCTAGGAAGAAGCTCTTCCTTTTCCGATTTGCATTTTTGGGCAATAGTCTCCATCATTAACAGACTCAAAAATTGACTGGTTTGAGGAGTGCACTGTGGGACAATAGTGTCCTGCAATGACCCATACTCAAAAATGGACTGGTTTGAAAAGTGCATTGTGGGACAGTAGTGTCCTATACTGACCTATACTCAAAAATCGACTGGTTTGAAGAGTGCATTGGGGGGCAATAGTGTCCTATAGTGACCTATACTCAAAAATCGACTGGTTTGAGAAGTGCATTGTGGGGCAATAGTGTCCTATAGTGACCTATACTCAAAAAACGACTAGTTTGAGAAGTGCATTATGGGACAATAGTGTCCAACAGTATATTCAAAAATCGACAGGTTTGAAGAGTGCACTGTGGGACAGTAGTGTCCTATACTGACCTATACTCAAAAATCGACTGGTTTGAAAAGTGCATTGTGGGACAGTAGTGTCCTATACTGACCTATACTCAAAAATCGACTGGTTTGAAGAGTGCATTGTGGGACAGTAGTGTCCTATACTGACCTATACTCAAAAATCGACTGGTTTGAAGAGTGCTATGGGGGGCAATAGTGTCCTATAGTGACCTATACTCAAAAATCGACTGGTTTGAGAAGTGCATTGTGGGGCAATAGTGTCCTATAGTGACCTATACTCAAAAAACGACTAGTTTGAGAAGTGCATTATGGGACAATAGTGTCCAACAGTATATTCAAAAATCGACAGGTTTGAAGAGTGCACTGTGGGACAGTAGTGTCCTATACTGACCTATACTCAAAAATCGACTGGTTTGAAAAGTGCATTGTGGGACAGTAGTGTCCTATACTGACCTATACTCAAAAATCGACTGGTTTGAAAAGTGCATTGTGGGACAGTAGTGTCCTATACTGACCTATACTCAAAAATCGACTAGTTTGAAGAGTGCATTGTGGGACAATAGTGTCCTATACTGACCTATACTCAAAAATCGACTGGTTTGAAAAGTGCATTGTGGGACAGTAGTGTCCTATACTGACCTATACTCAAAAATGGACTGGTTTGAAAAGTGCATTGTGGGACAGTAGTGTCCTATACTGACCTATACTCAAAAATCGACTGGTTTGAGAAGTGCATTGTGGGGCAATAGTGTCCTATACTGACCTATACTCAAAAATCGACTGGTTCCATATGTCCACTGTTGGACAGTATTTGATAATAGTGATCTATACTGGTACGCATTGTGGGACAATAAAAGAGCCCATCTCTGGATTTGCTATATCATAAAGAGGAGGTCAGATTTCTGTTTACATAGCCAAAAAACAAACACAAAAATGGGAGCACATTCTTTTAACCAGTTCTACAGAGAGTTCTCACAAACTCTTAAGGCAGTAATCCAGCCGGCTCAGGGAGAACACTCGAGTGTACGCATGAGTGAGCACGGTCTACTTTCTACATCATCTCCCCTCTCTCTCTCTCTCTCTCTCTCTCTCATTTTCAGGCTATTATTTTCCCATTCATCACTTGATCGTTCTCTCTCTCCCGCTGTCTGTCTCCCTGGTGAGGACAGATCCCTTCTACAAAGATTAGCCCAGTGTAGCTCTGCGGGGAAGCAGGGGTGAGGGCGGTCCTGAGATAATACTTTCTGAAGCTGTTCCGTTTCATGCCCCATTCGCACTACATGAAAACAACAAACCCCAAAACATGCAGTGGGAAGCCCAGGGACGTCCCAAAGCTCCTGTGGCTTGGACGTTTAACAATGGGCATAATTCAGGTGCGATGCTATTAAGGACATCATCTTTTTCAAAGCCTGGTCAGTGGTTCAGCTTCCCAGATCTCGAGGAAGTGGTCCAAAGTGTTGCCCCTGCAGGAAAGGGTTACTGAAGTGGAGGACGAGGTACTGGTCGTGGATGTCAGTAGGCCAATGGGA
>JAMWET010001337.1:115000-148185 GCA_024036415.1 Prochilodus magdalenae | reverse complement strand
AGGACTTCAGTTGAACATTAATGAACATTAAAGTCTGAAAGTCAAAAATGTCTAAAAGTTTTTAAATTCCACATTAAAAACTGAAGAACGAAGTGTAGATTAAACTACTGGTTTGAGACTTTTCTTAGCTTTTCAATGTTCTGAGTAAATTTGAACACGAAATGTCAGTTAATAAGACATTTCCAACGCAGTTCACCAGTGAAAAGACGGAAAATAAATGTTATTTTTAAATTTAAAAAGTCAAGGAAAAGTGTTTATCTCAAAGTTTGTAACTGTAGAAATGATAATTTAGCTATTTAGCATTTTAGCAGAATTTTAATAAAAAATTGTACATTGTTTGTAAAATACATCACAGTCTAACAGACAAAAATGTCTAAAACTTTTTAAATTCCACATTAAAAACTGAAGAACGAACTGTAGATTAAACTACTGGTTTGAGACTTTTCTTAGCTTTTCAATGTTCTGAGTAAATTTGAACACAAAATGTCAGTTAACAAGACATTTCCAACGCAGTTCACCAGTAAAGATATAAAATAAATGTTATTTTTAAATTTAAAAAGTCACGGAAAAGTGTTTATCTCAAAGTTTGTAACTGTAGAAATGATAATTTAGCTAATTAGCATTTTAGCAGAATTTTAATACAAAAATGGTACATTGTTTGTAAAATACATCACAGTCTAACAGTCAAAAATGTCTGAAAATTGTTTATTCCTATTTTAAAAGTAAAGAAAAAAACAGAATTGATCTTATATTATGTAGTTTCGAGAATTTTCATTTCAATATTCTGTGTTTTTATTGAATTTATATTAGAATGTTAGTAGTATGTTTACAAAACTGTTAACACAGTCAAAAATCTAATATTAAAAGTTAAAGTTAAAGCCCTCCTTAAGTGAATTTTACTGAGAATTTGAAAATTTACAGTATACATCACAGTATACCAGTGCAGATATTAAAACTAATGAGGAAACTGTTGTCTTAGTTTTATGAGATTATGAGTTTTATGTTTTATTACAACAGACTTACAATCAAAAATCTAAAAACAAAAGCTCGTTATTCCCAATTTAGATTTAGATCTCGCATTTTACATTATGGAAATTGCATTTAGTTTTGACTGGAATGTTTAAAACAGAATATAACAATCCAATTATTAAAAATAAAAATGTTTTTTTGTAACTAAAAACTAAAGAAGAAACTGTTGATGTCTTAATTTTGTAGTTTTGCAAATTTTTATTTCGCTATCCAGCACTTTTCTGTGATTAGATCTGTTCATATTTATATATATTCATAATTGGAAATATCTATTAGACTAAACCAAAGCAAAACTAGTGAAAACGTTAATGTTGTAGTTGTAAGGGCCGTGAAATATTGAAAGATTAAAAGATTTGCATGTATTTTAATGCAGAAGTTTTGTGTTACTTCGCAAACCTAACAACTAGAAATGCTAATCTACCCAATAAAGAGGGAAATGAGAGCTTGCCACTCATATACATATGCAATATGATAATATATAAATTTCAATAGAACAATAACTACATCATGAGACTCCAGGTTATATAAATTCTTAGGGTTTCTTAACCTGAGGGTCCTGGAAGCACCCCCTAGTGGTCAATGGTCCAGTAGGTGGAGGCAGTAGCATGTAGTATATACAAAACCATATTTGTGTTACATTAATATATAAAATAAACTCAACATAAACTGAAACCGCACATCTAAATTGCACACAAAGACAGAAAGAAGACCGGAATAATCCGACACCCTAGCTAAAGCATAGGTGATGGCTCCCTGGAGGCTTCAGGCCCGCACCCATATAAGCCAGTAAAGGAGTCCAGGCCGTTATGCCAAATATTGCACCACTGTTTCCTTCTGCTCCCTCTATTCCGACTGTAATCAGACGTGTGAAATAATAGAAATCATGAAAATACCGTCACTGTCCAAAGAAAAGCACGTATCTCTATTTTTGTTTTTCGGAAATCGTTATTATCATGCATCATTTGATCTGATGAGCCGCCGTTTACAAGGTTTGGAGATTGCATGATGAACAGACCAACCGAAATGGGCCAAAGAGTCTGGTTCTGTTGACTTCTGTTGGTTTTGTTGGGACAGCAACAATAGTTTTGCCCACCTCTGTTTGGCACACTGCCAAGAGACCCCACACCTAGAGATCTGGCTGTTCCTACGTCTGGCGATCGGCTATACGTTTCAGATCTGGGTTTTAGGATTGAGAGAGGAATCCATTGACCTCCTGCACGATGCCCACTTGTAGGTCCTCAACGGCATATCAGCGATGACATTCTTCAGTCGTCTATGCGTCCGACAGAGCAGAACCGCAGGCCCGCTCTCCAGAGAGGGAACCGAGGACCTCTTACCTTTTTATGTTGTCGTTTTAAGAGCTATTCATCATTCCAATGAATATTAATACGAGGTTTCCTGGCTGTGCGTTGGGCCTATTTGCTTCCTAAGGGGAAGCCGATGACGATCCCAGGTGTTGGAGTCATTTCGGCACACGGATGTAACAAGGCATTAGCAAGCTAGCATGTAATGTGTTTCCAGTGGGGTTGCCTGTGCAGTCTTAAATGGCCTGGCCGGCCCACTGGAGTGGGCGATGGGTGGTGGTGGTGGGGGGGACAAGGACGGCGTACATGTTGCAGGAACTCTCGTTGTGCTTGTTTGGGCTTTAGCCGATGTGACAGTTGTGGTGTGTGTGTGAGTGAGACGCCGCTGCCTCCCTCCGGCAGGGTCGCGCTTCTGCCCGCCTCTCTGTCATGAGCGCCGGCGAGGGAGCCCCGCCAGCCCCGCGGCCGGAGCTCGGCGCCCCGCCTCGGGGCCAGGCCGAGCAGGAGGCCGTCGGGCTCTCCGGCGCTCCGGCAGCACCGTGGGACTCCGGCAGCAGCAGCGGAGGAGGAGGAGGAGGAGGAGGAAGAGGAGGAGAGGTGGTGAGCGAGGAGGAAAGCACGGCACTACCGTACCCATCCCTCGCCCCGGTGGTGCTCTTCTGTCTGCAGCAGAGCACCAGACCCCGCAGCTGGTGCCTCGCGCTCGTATGCAGTCCATATCCTTCACAAGCAGATGCAACCCCCCCTCCAACCCATCCCCCTAACCCATTCCCCCCATCCCCCCATCTTTTTTGGTCTTTTCTCCCTTTAGCTCAGTATACACTTTAGTGGGATGACCATATTTGGTCACAGTCTGGCCAAAGCATCCTGAACACGAACCAACCGTTTGGACACGAGTTAACATTTAGAGGGCTCACTCTGTCTCTTGTCCCTTCTTCTCTGCCTCTATTCCTCTATCTCTCTCCTTTCTCTTGCACTCTTTAACCTCCGTTTTTCTGTCTCTCCTCATTCCTCTAATGTCTATTTCTCTCTCTCTCTCTCTCTCTCTCTCTCTCTCTCTCTCCTGCCTCATTGCTGATGAATAATTATTCGCTAGCCTGTTATCGTGCCTGACAGTCCGGACACGGCGCTCCGTGGCTTTCCAAGAGAGATCCGCCAATTAAAACTTGTGTCCTTATTTATTCCAACGGATTTGACCAACACAGGGAAACCGATGTACAGAAAGGCCAACACGTCACACTGGCCGAATTCTCAGTGGGCCCTCGACGGGACGGATTAATGGGAACGCGAGTCGAGGCAAAGCCTTCCCCACAGATGCCGCATGCATCTCCTGCTTTTCCTTGTTGGCGCCCCCAGGTGTTATCCTGATCCTGATCCTGACGCATTGCTACAAGACTAAACGGCAGGGACGATAGACAGACAGGCTTAGCTCCCAGGCCTCCGAGCGCCCATGATGCAGTTCGGCAATGTGAGTTGAAGGGCTCTTTTAGCTTTTGCTCTGTCCGGACGTAGACAGCTTGTCGGATCTCGTCGCTTCGTTCCGCATCAAGCGCTGATCCCGAGCTCAGGAATCCTGTTTTCCATGCACAAGCTTTGATGGCGAGTCCTTTCCAGGTTGCTGCATCATTTGTGGGGTCACTAGTCTGGCCTGGGTGGAGGTGGTGGGTGGGGGGTGTGACTGTGGTTAGGCTACTGATGCCTTTTGATGCTTGTTTGGATGGTGAGCTCCAGCCTGGAATCACACAGGCAGATTTCCTTCACCGAGAAATGATACAGGCTGCTGCTCCCGCTGCTTCCCTGATTGACACATCATTTCCAGATGATGCTGAAGTGATGCTATGATGTGAAGACTGCAGAGAGGGCACTGAGGTCCAATCCCATTTCTTGTTTCTACTGCTACCCTATGTTGAAACAACTCTTTGAAACTGAGTTACTAGGGGTAGAGGTCGAAACTGAGTTACTAGGGTTAGTGGTTGAAACTGAGTTACTAGGGGTAGTGGTCGAAACTGAGTTACTAGGGGTAGTGGTCAAAACTGAGTTACTAGGGTTAGTGGTTAAAACTGAGTTACTAGGGTTAGTGGTTGAAACTGAGTTACTAGGGGTAGTGGTCGAAACTGAGTTACTAGGGTTAGTGGTCGAAACTGAGTTACTAGGGTTAGTGGTTGAAACTGAGTTACTAGGGTTAGTGGTTGAAACTGAGTTACTAGGGGTAGAGGTCGAAACTGAGTTACTAGGGTTAGTGGTTGAAACTGAGTTACTAGGGTTAGTGGTTGAAACTGAGTTACTAGGGTTAGTGGTTGAAACTGAGTTACTAGGGTTAGTGGTTGAAACTGAGTTACTAGGGGTAGAGGTCGAAACTGAGTTACTAGGGTTAGTGGTCGAAACTGAGTTACTAGAATTAGTGGTCAAAACTGAGTTACTAGGGTTAGTGGTCGAAACTGAGTTACTAGGGTTAGTGGTTGAAACTGAGTTACTAGGGGTAGTGGTCGAAACTGAGTTACTAGGGTTAGTGGTTGAAACTGAGTTACTAGGGTTAGTGGTTGAAACTGAGTTACTAGGGGTAGTGGTCGAAACTGAGTTACTAGGGTTAGTGGTTGAAACTGAGTTACTAGGGGTAGAGGTCAAAACTGAGTTACTAGGGTTAGTGGTCGAAACTGAGTTACTAGGGTTAGTGGTTGAAACTGAGTTACTAGAATTGATGGCGAGTCCTTTCCAGGTTGCTGCATCATTTGTGGGGTCACTAGTCTGGTCTGGGTGGAGGTGGGGGGTGGGGGGTGTGGCTGTGGTTAGGCTACTGATGCCTTTTGATGCTTGTTTGGATCCAGGCGGTGAGCTCCAGTCTGGAATCACGCAGGCAGATTTCCTTCACCGAGAAATGATACAGGCTGCTACTCCCGCTGCTTCCCTGATTGACACATCATTTCCAGATGATGCTGGATGGCCTGCATCCCCGCCGTCTTGCAGCGAAAGGAATTGCGGCAATTAGCAGGAAAACGCTCTTGATAGTCCGAGTCCCGGCAAAGGTTACGGATGACGAGTTATCCGCGTGTGCCGGGTTTATTCAGATCATGTGAAAAACCCCTCTGTCGGGCCGACGGGGCGCAGCGGATGGGAACGGCGTAGTCGCGTTATGTAACGCTCGCTCGTCGCAGATACAGAATCCCCTGTGTGTTTAATGCTGCCTGTCATATTGTTCATAGTCGAGCATGAGGCTGAGCAGCTGCTCCGGGATTCCGTTTTTCAGGAGGTGTGCGTGAGTGTATGGACTTTAAGGCCTCGGCCTCCTTCCTGTGCTGCGGCCGGCGTGTTTACATTAACAAACACGTCCTGAGTAAACAGCCGCCTGAACGTATGGGAGGGAGTCAAGTGGGGCACGGAGGCATCGGGGAACCTTACTGATGGCATGTCGGCGTCATTAGCGGTTAGGCATTGCGCGCTGGACGGGGACGGATGCAGGAGACGGTCCTGGCGTTCACCTGGAACGCATGGAACCGCAGGAACGCATGCACGGCTCGGCCCGTCCTTCCTCTCTGCCCTCGGGAAACGTTTACTGGCAGAGTAAACACTCTCCTCGGGGCGTCTCTCACCTAAACACTATCTCTCACTCTGGATCTCCCTCTCTCTCCAGCTCCCTCTGTTTCCCTTCCTGCCCTTCGCTCAGGCGCATGCACAGACACATACGTAAACCCCAGCCGGTGCCTTTTTAATGATAGGGCTTAGCGTCTTTGGTTGGGTTGTTTAAGAGCCCTGATCACCGCGGTCTCCGTTCCGTCGCTTAACACCGGGGCCCGTCAGCTTGACGAAATGTGACATCCCCAAGTTCCATTTGTAGACCGTCTCTCATGCGTCTCTTCGCGCCGTCCTGTTTCGGTGAGTCCTAGAGGAAGCATCAACAACTTCCAAGCATGTCTTAAGGGGGTCTTCAACAACCACAATAACAAGGGTTATGTAACGCTCCGCAGGGGTGGAACCGTTGGGCCTGCGGAGAGAAGAAACGTGAGCCGCCCTCGGAATGGACTATGGTGAACCCTGCCTCGGAGAACATGGCCGAACTGTCATGCTTTGTTGAAATACACCAGTTGTGTTTAGATCTCCAGTGTGCTAGAATACACTTAGCATGAGCACTGTCATGGGCCAGAGCTATCCGGGCACTTAGGCTCGACCGGGACGTCTAGAGGAGTCTCGAGCCTTTTTGGAGTCAGCTGTATGTCAGGTATGATGTGAAGACTAGGGCACTGAGGTCCAATCCCATTTCTTATTTCTACTGCTACCCTATGTTGAAACAACTCTTTGAAACTGAGTTACTAGGGGTAGTGGTCGAAACTGAGTTACTAGGGGTAGTGGTTAAAACTAAGTTACTAGGGTTAGTGGTCGAAACTGAGTTACTAGGGTTAGTGGTCGAAACTGAGTTACTAGGGTTAGTGGTCGAAACTGAGTTACTAGGGTTAGTGGTTGAAACTGAGTTACTAGGGGTAGTGGTTGAAACTGAGTTACTAGGGTTAGTGGCTGAAACTGACTTACTAGGGTTAGTGGTCGAAACTGAGTTACTAGGGGTAGTGGTCGAAACTGAGTTACTAGGGTTAGTGGTTGAAACTGAGTTACTAGGGGTAGTGGTCGAAACTGAGTTACTAGGGTTAGTGGTTGAAACTGAGTTACTAGGGTTAGTGGTCGAAACTGAGTTACTAGGGTTAGTGGTCGAAACTGAGTTACTAGGGTTAGTGGTCGAAACTGAGTTACTAGGGTTAGTGGTCGAAACTGAGTTACTAGGGTTAGTGTTTGAAACTGAGTTACTAGGAGTAGTGGTCGAAACTGAGTTACTAGGGTTAGTGTTTGAAACTGAGTTACTAGGGGTAGTGGTCGAAACTGAGTTACTAGGGTTAGTGGTCGAAACTGAGTTACTAGGGTTAGTGGTTGAAACTGAGTTACTAGGGTTAGTGGTCGAAACTGAGTTACTAGGGTTAGTGGTTGAAACTGAGTTACTAGGGGTAGTGGTTGAAACTGAGTTACTAGGGGTAGTGGTCGAAACTGAGTTACTAGGGTTAGTGGTCGAAACTGAGTTACTAGGGGTAGTGGTTGAAACTGAGTTACTAGGGGTAGTGGTCGAAACTAAGTTACTAGGAATAGTGGTTGAAACTGAGTTACTAGGGTTAGTGGTTGAAACTAAGTTACTAGGGGTAGTGGTTAAAACTGAGTTACTAGGGGTAGTGGTCGAAACTAAGTTACTAGGAATAGTGGTTGAAACTGAGTTACTAGGGTTAGTGGTTGAAACTAAGTTACTAGGGGTAGAGGTTAAAACTGAGTTACTAGGGGTAGTGGTCGAAACTGAGTTACTAGGGTTAGTGGTTGAAACTGAGTTACTAGGGGTAGTGGTTGAAACTGAGTTACTAGGGTTAGTGGTTGAAACTGAGTTACTAGGGGTATTGGTTGAAACTGAGTTACTAGGGTTAGTGGTTGAAACTGAGTTACTAGGGGTATTGGTTGAAACTAAGTTACTAGGGTTAGTGGTTGAAACTGAGTTACTAGGGTTAGTGGTCGAAACTGAGTTACTAGGGGTAGTGGTTGAAACTGAGTTACTAGGGGTAGTGGTCGAAACTGAGTTACTAGGGTTAGTGGTTGAAACTGAGTTACTAGGGTTAGTGGTCGAAACTGAGTTACTAGGGTTAGTGGTTGAAACTGAGTTACTAGGGTTAGTGGTCGAAACTGAGTTACTAGGGTTAGTGGTCGAAACTGACTTACTAGGGTTAGTGGTCGAAACTGAGTTACTAGGGGTAGTGGTCGAAACTGAGTTACTAGGGTTAGTGGCTGAAACTGACTTACTAGGGTTAGTGGCTGAAACTGAGTTACTAGGGGTAGTGGTTGAAACTGAGTTACTAGAGTTAGTGGTTGAAACTGAGTTACTAGGGTTAGTGGTCGAAACTGAGTTACTAGGGTTAGTGGTTGAAACTGAGTTACTAGGGTTAGTGGTCGAAACTGAGTTACTATGGGGTATTGGTTGAAACTGAGTTACTAGGGGTAGTGGTCAAAACTGAGTTACTAGGGTTAGTGGCTGAAACTGAGTTACTAGGGTTAGTGGTTGAAACTGAGTTACTAGGGGTAGGTGGTTGAAACTGAGTTACTAGGGTTAGTGGTCGAAATTCCCCCCTGTGAAATGGGACGACCCGTTAACAACCAGGTATGCATGTATTCCTGGTGGTCACTAGGGTAAAAACCCAGAGTATGTGGGTAAAACAAAAAACCACATGACTTAATTAAAAGGCAGCTAGCGGTGGTCCGTACACGACCCTGCTGGTCCGCAGTGATAGTTCAGTTCTTCACTGCTTCAATACATTTAAGGTATCCTGTGTCTTCAAAGAGGCAGATGACCATTTTTCCCATTCCACCTTAAATGGTGCAGCAACCTAGAACACCTAGAACCATTTAAGGTGGAACTGAATACGGCGCTACGTAGCAACTAAGACCTCAGTGTATAACTTGGGATTTTTACACGTGCTATAAAGAAAATGACCATAACCCCCCTTTACCATGGTTACCTTACAATACAGTATTTACATTTATGGGTCTCTTTGGTCGCTTGTGCAGCCATCTTGCAGATGGTTCGCAGGGAATTCTAGGAATTTTCTCATAACACTGCTGCCATACCTGTTGTTGGCTTGCCATACCTGTCCTTGATAATTTGGCTGTAAGTTAGCATATCTGGCTAATTTGAATCGGTACACATCACTTTAATAATATAACCTGCTTCTAGAAGGAAGTTACAAAGTTTGCCAGGCAGTTTACAAGATGGCACAACCAGCTGCGTTCATACTTCAAACAAATAGGGGGCAGCATATCACCAGACGGTTGTGGTGTCCACTCCTATCATAAGAAACAAGGAAAAGCACTGTCCTTCTGTTGGCTGCTGGCTGACTGCCCGGTTCCAAAAAAAAATAGAGCAATATTCATACATAATATAACACATCGACTTCACAGGTCGGCCTCATGCAGGAACACTTTTGATAACACTTTCTATGAATCAGGTATCTATAACTCATTATAAGCGTATGCATAAAGATCTATAAGACTTTATAATGCTCTATAATATGAAACATAAGCCTTGGTAATTGTGCATAAACACTCATTTTCACACACATAAACTGGTATAATACAACAGTATAAGGCCTCATAGAATATAACCATGATATGATGCATTATAACCTATATATTGTTTTGTTATTAACATTATTGTGAAACTGGTAACATAAAGCGTCATAACTAATGTTGTGCTCATTTGCATAATGCTTTATAAGAATCCACAGTGAGGCCACTCTCTAATGTTTCTCAGTGTCTTCAACATGAAGTGCACATAACTTCTAATGAACACTTATAAGCCTTCATAACAGACTTAAAAGTAAAGTGGTATTGATTTGATCAGCTCTATGAATAAGTGCATTATGTGAATGAATGTAGACCAGTTTATGTGTGTAATTATGAACATTTATGTACATTTATGTACAGCTGCCGAAGCTTACATCACGCATTATAAAACATTATGAATGAGTTATAGATCTTTATGAATGCACTTATAATGCATTACAGATGCCTGATTCATAGAAAGTGTATAACTCATTTACACTGAGCATGTTTACAGATATAGGAAATATTATGAGATATTTGTTATAATATCATATATTTCTATATTCAGATAGTTGCCATAATCATAACTTAGTCCACCCCGGAGTGATTTATTATCAGGGAATATGTGTTGGAAATGAATATAGCTATTTAATTTACAGCAGTATACCTCCTCCCCCTGCTGTCCGTTTGTGGAATTGTAAATAAGATTTATTGCTGGTCTTCTACTGATGACATCATCAGTAGCGGCCCGTTTCAAAAGATCTTCGAATCCTGTTCCACCGGCTATCTGTTTAAGCCATTACAAGCATCGTTGGTACGTTAAATTATTCCTTATGAGTTTATCATGCCATGTAAATCAGCATTTTGTAAGTTGAACAGATCTATTAACCTATTAGATGTTGTGTTTTTCAGTTTTACCTTTTCCCAGCTACATTAAACAAGTAAACTGTACTTCCTCGGTGTGGTGAATGGGGAAATGAGTTCGCTGCCTGCCTCAGTATAAGGAGAACAGAATATATAGTGGGTGGTGAGGGGGTGCATAGAGGGCATTCAATATCCATTCAATATATTTATTGACATATTTTACTCACAGTGTGAAAAGAACTAAACACCCATGAGACCATCATGGTAACAATGAGAAACTGGTAGAACACAGGGATTAATTCTTGGCTGGCATATTAATACTTGCCAGTATTTCTTGCCAACAGTGGGCAACTGTGGTGGTGGTGGCGGCGGTTGCTCACCAAGAGCTTCAGTCACTGTTCTGTAGCTGCTCCTTTCATTGGCTACCTTCCCTTTAATGATCTAACCGGTGGAATCAGAACCTTCAATATGGAGACTAGACCCATAAGGTTGGAATACATCAGGAGGGCAGCAGTGGAACTTCTTTATCTTGGACTGATTCCACTCCTACTCCTGTGTGGTTGGTGTAGCTCAGCGGCTAACACTGCTACCCACCAGGGAACCACCACATGTGGGAGATTGGGGTTTGAATCCCAGTCTGGGTGACTATGCTGTGCTACACCAATAAGAGTCCTTGGGCAAGACTCCTAACACTACACTGGCCCACCTGTAATATGATTACCCTTGTAAGTCACTCTGGATAAGAGCGTCAGCTAAATGCCAGAAATGTAAATGTCCTACAGCGCTACAGTGACTCACTACCAACAAGGCAAGGCGGGCCGCGGCTAGGTGGTTAGCATCTCCAGTACACCATACATAGACACCATTGATACAACAACATGGCTGCAAAGCCCAACAACCTCTTTTGTGGAGAAGCTGAATTGCATATTTGGGTGACATGCCGAAATGACGGCCATGTGCAACACTGTCCATGTTACAGGTTCCTGCTCTGCTAAAGGAACCTGTCATGGTACCGGTACTCACATCTGGTTCCTGTTAACTCTCGGTCCTCCTTCAGTGAAGAAGGAGAAAGCAAATGAGGACACGCCATGTGACCCGTTGCGAACTTCAGGTCCATGTGAAGACTTGATATTTGCTCTGAGACTCCATCGAAGGGGCGCCTTTGCTGAAACAGCCGTTGCACCACCAGCCTCCAGTATAGAGGGGTGTGTATTACATGCACTCGCTAGCTCGCTGATATCTGCTAGGCTGTTGCTATGGTGTGGAAGGTCTCGGATGATTTTGGTGTACCAATCTTTTTGCATGTATCTTTGGCATAACGTGCGAGACGTTGACCTTTTCTTTCGGGAAACTAGCACACTGGCTTATTCGCCGAGCGCACCAGACTCTAATGAAGCACTATCTGCAGCCCCCTACTTATATACAGCACTGGAACTGTTGAAACGAGGGTACTCACGCTATCTCCTGCTATGATAACACTGTCACAAACTATTAGAGCTAGAAATCAAACCCATTCAACAAGCTTGATATCCTGGTCCTAAGCACTGTGTCCAACTGAGTTTGACATTCACGAAGGTGGGGGTCAGTCGAGCATACTTGCCTGGAGCGGTGGGCAGCACTATCCACAGCACCCCAGGCATCAGTTAGGAGTTAGCTGCCTTACTCAAGGCCATCTTTTCCGCTGGTTAGACTGCTGAGCCCAAAGGGATTGCAACAGACAGCGATTGCGTTCTGGTAGCTTCGTTTTCTTTCTCCATATTTTAGTTCAGTAGAAGAAAGACGCCTCCTGTTGAACGCACTCATCCATAAGCACATCCCTGGTGAGATTTGATTGCTCTCGAGTTCAGCTCAGCTCAGTTCATCGTGCAGCACACTGGCTCTTTGCCGCTTGCGTCACGGTTCCACGGTTCCAAACAAGAAGGTTTATGGTGCTGGAATGGGACCGAATTTTCCAGGCGCCAATCAGATTCATTGCCAGGGAAAATGGCACCAGCACTGGCACCATGTTGGTGGAAAAGGGCTCAGGGGCACTTGAGTCGTGTCCTGTGTTACGATATACCGCCTTGCTTTGAGGAACTCCGGCAAACAGTTCAGATCCGCACTCGCAAGGGACTACGATGGTCATGCCATGGCAGTAGCTCATGTCCCGATTGCTGAAGAAAGACCAAGCCATTACCGCAAGTGTCCCAAAGCCAGCGTGTTGGTTTGGAAGTGTTAATAAGTGCCAGACATCTGGAATTCCTTCCCAGGAAGGTCTCCTGGTATTCCATTAAAGGTGGCTAAAGAAAGCCAGCTTGCTGGGATGGCCACTGCGACTAAGGACTGAGCTGCAGCCGGCCACCTTCGTAATCCGGGAAGCACTCTACCGAGTGAGAGAGGAAATAAAGATAAATGACCCCAGCAGGGGACTGTCAGCCGCTATCACCTCCGGAGTATCATATTAGCCCCTGTCTTCAGCCATTCCCAGGGGTGCAGCGCTAACACTGGACACTGAACAGTCAGTGAACAGTTAAATCAGTGAAGTGGAGCAGGGCAAGACCTGCCAACTCTTGAGGACACTGATATCTCTGTACCATGGGATGAAGGTCATGGAAGAGGCCTTGCTGTGGATTACGTAACTAAGTGGCCGGACTGTGCTGGTGATCCGTGACCACAGGGCCCAAGACCCTTGTTACAGAGATGTGCTTTGTTGTTTAGGATTGCTGGACAGGACCGGACGGAATTCTGGTTTCTGATGGCGAGGAAGGCCAGTACTAAGCCTTTGAGTCTTTAAAACAACACAGTGGTGAAGTGGTTTGGTCCGTTTCGCAAGAGTTCCCAGCTTCCAGTTTGCCACTGCTCTTGTGATACTCCTCCCTCCCTGCTGCCGGATGACTGTTGGGAATCTGAGAAAAGAGAAGGAGCAGGAGGCGTTGAGAGAACAAGACTTCCTGGGTAGTACACACCTGTGTTTGCTCCACTGGAAGTCGTCTCAGCAAGTGTGTCTTTTCCCAACTCCTCCGGTGTATGGAACACCAGTGAGGAGGAAGTGAAGGGAGCTGGTAGGAAAAAGTGGCAAGGGTTTCTGGACCATGGTCCTGCCCCATGTTCAGCTGGTTCCTTAAGAGTCCCTTGGAACAAGAAGTATAGAGGTGTCCTAGCATGTCCTCCTTCTCCTAACATGGATGAGCCTGCTAATAAGGACATGAGGGTATTCCATAATGCCCCCATGTTCACTGGGGGAGGCCCTTGGCCTGCCAGCAAGATTGTGGACAGGGAAGGCTCGGGAGACTGACCTCCTTAAAATAGGCCATTGTTGAGGCATGGCTGTTCATAGAGCGGCTCAGTGAGGCATTGTTTGGAGAATCCACATCATAGAGATCAATACTTTTAAATAAAGCATCTCATCTGTATGTGGTTTCGTGCTTTCACAGGCTGCAAGGCTACTAGACCTTAAAGTCAGAGAAAATAATAATGAGGACAAAAAAAAAAAACGAAGGACAGACAGACTTCGTAGAAAACACTTCTGTAAAATGACCAATGCGCCTCCGGCTAACGCTTTCCGCTTGAAAGGCCGTGCTAATGAGTCTGACACAGTCACGTCGGCATTGAATGGGATATCTTAAACACGGCTAAGAATATCCATTGACTAACTAGCCTTATGCAAACATTAGATTACTATACTCCCCATTTCAGTTCAAATCAGTGAACTATAAGAAACATAAATAGGCAGCAATGAGTTGAAAACAATGAAAACGGACTTGATAGCAACACAGCTTTCACAACAGCTCACCCTGTAACTTATTAATGACGGTATTTCCAATTGAATGAACACTATTTCCTTAAGGTTGGGTATTATAACCAGTTTGGAGCTAGTTCCAAAATTCCAAGAACAGGACCTGATCCAAACCTGTGGTTTTTTTTTTAATGGCGCTACTATATAGTAGCAGTTCTAGAGTCTGTTAGGCCTCTAGGCAAAAATGAACAGTGGCCCCCATGAGCCTGTGTTCATAGCCATTATGTTATGAGTAACCTCATAAAACCTCCATTATTACAATCACGGCATTTAGCTGACGCTCTTGTTCAGAGTTCTAGGCCAATGTAGTGTTGGGAGTCTTGCCCAGGGACTCTTATTGGTGTAGCACAGCTTAATCACCCACCCAGACCAAGATTCCAACTCCAGCCTCCCACATTGTGGTGGCTTCCTGGTGGGTAGGGGTTTTACCCACTGAGCTACACCAACCATGAATATTGCCATGGCGGCTTCCCACTGGCCTTGGGTTCTTAGGCTGGTGGTAGGTAGCAGCTTTTACACTATGATACTATAAGCTGACAAAAATGCCAATACCAAAAACCCAATAACAGCTGGGGCTGGATTCAGCATGGACTGGACCAGTTTCTGGATGTAGGCCACATCAATATTCAGACACTCCGGCATCAGAGAATTGCACAGTTGGGCCAGATTTGGTGGATGGATTCCCTGGCTCAATTCCGAGGAGAGTTTTCTACATACACCTGCAGATTCAGCTACTTCCTTCACACTATGGTCTTTGGCCACGCCCAAATGCAGTCACTCCTTTTAGCCAATCGTTAACATCTGCTCTGGAGCGTTTTCCACACATGGAACGAGACATTCCCTGCACTGTACCACCTCTTCCCAATCTATGGATCCCTGGTAGCACCTCCAATGTACAGCCATCGGGTCTTGTGGTGCAGAGATGTGCACTCGAGTTAGTGACTCGAGTTCGAGTCGCACTTGAGTTGCATATAAATAGACTTCAGACTTGACTTGTAACTCATCTGTAATGACTCCCGACTCGACTCGGACTCGGACAAAATAACTCATGAACATCAAGTTTCTTTCCATTACCATCCAGGCACGGTGTGCGGAAGTTACAGAAAAATAATTCCTTTGTGTATGTGTACTTTATTTTGTTGATTTGGAACACGCCCCACGGACACGGACGAATCACAACATCCAACTTCAGCACGTGGTTACAGGGAATTCAAAATCCTAGCATATAACAGAAGAGTGGCAACTTGCAGAGAGTGTGGGAAACAAATTACAGACACTGGATCGACCACATCAAACTTCATACGGCATCTGAACACACACCCGGATAGGTTTGTGCTAGCCGCTTAGCCGCTTAGCCATCATTCCAGCTATATAACATACAGTGTTAACCCCATAGGCTGGCCTGAAACAGGAAGTGTTTGAGTCAAATGGTGCCGAAACAAAAAGTGATACTGCTTCTAGTTTGTTCTGTCTGAGAGTTGTAGAGCAGGTCATTTTTTGTGAGTGAATATTGTAAGGAAATGTGGAGCATTTAAACAAAAAAGAAAAAGAAAAAGAAAAGAATGTTGGACTGTAAAAAATACAGTTGTGTTTTGCATACTAAGTTAATCTGTTGTGTTTTTTAATCTACACTTTTTTTAATGCTACAGTTACTATATATGCTTTGTGTAAATTGGCTTAAGACTTGACCTGGACTCTAGCCTAACCACTCGTGATTTGACTTGGACTCTAACCTATAGACTTGTGACTTGACTTGGACTTGTGGCCGTCTCTGCTGTGGTGTACAGTGTTAGCCAGACCCAAGTTACCCAGCTCCTCCTGAGTCAGCCTGTGATACACGCTTCTCATTAGCAACAAGGGGAAAGCTAACGAGGGAGAAAACCAAGGAGTGTCACAGAGCAGTGATGGCGTTTGAAGTAGAAGGGATGAACCCTGCCTTCAAGAGGATTCCAATTTGGGGATTTTGTGGGCAAAACCAGATGCCTCATCTGCAACACTGTGAATGCCAGAATTGTCATCATCATGGAATACAGGGATAGGAATGTTGGGTTCCTCGGGAAGATGATGATGAGCAAAATTCGGAATCTGGTTGTCCTGCAGATCAGTGTAGGCACTGTGGTTGTCAGCTTAACCAAAGAACCCATTTCCGGCTAATTCAAACACCTCCAGAGCCGAAACTGTTGGAGGAACTCTGGAAGGTCTGAGACAAGTATATGGTTATGCCGGGATGCAGCTTGCGTCGTGCTGGACTGGCGAAGGCAAAAACGGTCGGATGAGATACCTTTCGGGGAAGTGTAGCATTTCTAGGCTGAACCTTTGGTTCCGGTTGAATTCCCTTGCGCTTTAAGCCCGAGCTGTCGTCCAGCGAGTCACCCCAGAAAATTTCCAAGTAATTTTTGATGATTGTCCACTTCTGTCAGCGCCGGAATAGTGCTGACGAGATCCGGGCCACGGAGGCCGGGGAAGGGCTGGATTAGTCATAATGGCTGGTATGGTTTCTGGCTTGTAGCTTTCCTATATATATTCACATATACACCGAGTGTGACATCGTCTCCTCAGTGCTAAACGCCATCTGATGGAAGCCACTTAGCCGAGCAGAGCTGCTGTGTGAGGCTGACCATCTGATAAGAGCATGTGTGTCAAGTTGATTTCGCACAGTAGTCATCACATCCGGATATAAGCTGGTGATGTAGCGACACAGTGGTCCTGACGAGCATGCTAACGTAGAAGTTGATACCGGTCTCTTAAGGCCATTCTGGATACTAGACTACACAGGAAGCTGGGAGTATAGACACACTGGGGTTCCAGCATTGGGGTGGCAACCACTATGGAGTAGGTGGAAGCTGAATGGCCATCCTGCAGATCTACATCTCAGTCCTAGTGCCTGGCCATGTCCAGTACCAGGCTCGGAACCAGCGGCGTATTTTCAGAATCGTGTGGCGAATGACGTGATATGATTTATTCGAAGGTCTTGCTCAAACGTGTGTCAGCACATTCAGTTTTCTCAACTTCAGCTTAAATTAGACTCTGAAAACCAACTTGACACCAGGTACCAGGTGCGCCACTCCAATAGGAGCTCGTCTTGACAACCCCGTTAATTAAAGAGGAATGAGGTTTGGGCTCCGGTTCCGTCCTTAGAGAGACAATCAGGCAGATGAGCTGAATTTCGAGTCAGTCTGAGACTTATCTGCGTCACACTTCCATGATAACAACCATGTACAAAGAGACAACCCTGCCTCGTCCAGAGTCATCCCCACAGTTGCCACCGTCTAAAGTCCAATAGTCCAAATTCCAACAAAACGAGTGGAGCTCTCTGGAAGCCTCTGCGTTCTATTGTATGTTGTGACCTCACAACTGGACAAAATGAGGTCAAAGGTCACCTTTGACTGAAACATACCGAAGACCGTGTAACACCTCCAGGAGCACCAACAACAGCTGTCACTGGATTTGGCGTGTACTGGACAAGGTTCTGGGTGGAGGTCACATCAGTGTTCAGACACTCTCAGTTGTGCAGTTGGGCCTGATTTGATGGATGCTTGCAGATTTGGAGTTGTCTTGTAGACTGGGATTTTAGCCACTGCTGGTAGAGCCGTATGACCGTACGCTTCCATACACCTGCAGATTCAGCTACTTCCTTCACACTATGGTCTTTGGCCACGCCCAAATGCGGTTCCTCCTTTTAGCCAATCATTAACATCTGCTTTGGAGCGTTTTCCACACATGGAGATTGACATTTACATCACTGTAGCACCTCTTACCAATCTATGGATCCCATCCCCCACACCCCTCAGGTACTTATAACCCCATCGTCCTCGTGCAGCGCCATCTGCAGGAGCCTGGAGTTACTACCACCTTCAACACGCAAGGTGACCCCATTGCCTTCTTTGCTTTGAGAACTTTTCAGTCACATTGCACGCATTAAAGAATTAGTCAGTTGGGCCAGATTTGGTGGAAGCCTTCCCTGGTGTTCTACTGGCGGTTCCAGGTAGTTCCCACAGATTTTCAAGAGAATTCAAATCCGGGGATTTTGTGGGCCGGTCCAGTCATCATGCCAATCATTCACATTTGCAGCCCTGTAAACATGGGAATTGTCATCTTGGAATACCGGGATAGGATTGTTATGTTCTTCAGTAAGATGGAGCCGAGTCCAGCAGCTCAGTGTAGACACTGTGATTCAAGTTTACCGTCACCTCCACCAAAAGAACCCGTGTCCCCATCATTAAAACCCCCCCAGAGCATCACAGAGGGGGCTCTTTTCTTGTCCGGGGAGCTTCGGTGCTCCGTATCAGCTGTGGTATATTTATATCCCCCTCGTGTGCCCCCTGCATGTGCGTTCTTGCACTGTTTATCACGCCTCTATTGCTGGACCGAAGGCGCGCTAATTGTTTAGCACGTGTGCAGGGCTGGATGTGTTAATTGAAGCTTTTTTGGTGCGCGTGTGCCATCAGATACCCAGGGGAAGGGAGATTGAGACGAGTGCAGGCGTGGAAAGTGCAGGCGTGGATCTATCGTTTTGTAACAGTGACACAATGGTGCCGATATCAGGGACGGGCGTGCGCACCCGCACGCGCTCCGGGTTCCCCTGAGAACGTCCTAATGACACCGCCATGGCGAAAAAACTTCACTGGCCGGCGATTTCCATGGCTACTGTCACTAATGAATCTCCGGGGTTACGCGGGCTTGTCATCCCCGTCAGAGTAACAGTACCGGTTTCCGTGACAACAGGAGTCACTAATGTGCGCGTGGAGTTCAACCCCGTAACCCTGAGAGAGAGAGAGTGAAAAGGAGAGAGAGGGAGGGAGAGGGGAACAGGGGAGAGATGGTGGGGGGTGGAGGAGAAGTAGGATGGGGAGGGGATGTAAAGAAGGAGCTAGAATAAGGGAAGCACTAAACAGGAGCTCAAAGGATTCAGGCACACGCCGGTGAGATGGAGGAAGAATGACGGTGCGGTGCCAAACTCAGAGCTCACACAGCCATTCGGGTTCTTCAGCTCCAGTCAGAACCAGCCAGCTTTGAAAGTTCAGTCTTAGAAGTTGGTTCCATTGTCTGTTCCTCGGCATCCACATAACCCCAAACACATTTAGTGGTGTGGAGGTTCTGGACTCTGTGGTGGCCAGGCGATTGTACTGAGAACACCAGCAGCTCTCCATTTCTCAGTTAGCCCCTTTTCGACCAAAAGGACCCGGGTTCCAATCAGGCGTCGTAGAACCTTGGTTCTATTCAAGGAACTAGCCTGCACAACCAAGGAATGTCAAAGGGTACCGGATCAACTATTGGAGATTGGAAGAGACGTAGAAGAGGTTCCTCAGGGGGGCAGCTGACTTGTGATTCCTCAACACCAGTCATAGACCATGCTGAGGAACCTTTTCTTGGGTTCCAGCTGGGAATAAACGTTTCAGGTTCCGACCGTATTTGTGAACCCAGAACTGAAAGGGCTAGAGGAAGAGCCTCTTGAAGAGCTACACACCCTTCCAGACCTCCATAGCGTCTTCTCCCAGTGGAAGAATGGACAGGAGCACCTGTGGATGTTCTCAGATCCGAAGTAAGAGTGGAGCTTCAAAGACGAAAGCTGGAAGTGCTGTTGATCCGATGGGGACGGTTTTGGTGGTCTACCGGGTCAGGACTTGTTGTTATAGACCTAGCTCACTTAGAACCTTGACCGAAGTGAGGTCCTAAGAGCACCAGGTACCAGGTTATGGGTCGAGCCTGTACCATGCAGCTGCTGTTTACACTGTGGACCAAGAGAAGTGGCCCAAAGCTTCTTCTGGCAGACGTCTGGTTCCATTGACTTACATTATAGCTGAATGAGGTTTACTCAACACTTAATGTTAAGTGCTACGTTTGTCTCCAGTTAGGGCATAGAGCTCGTTAAGGGTCTCCACAGGGACAAACGGAAGTCTAAAGTTATTGGAATATAGTTATAATTACAGTATATGCTCGTCCTAATGATACATTCAACCCATAAGCCTTTAATCCTATCCGCCTGAGCATCATACGCTCAGGGACTTCAAAGATGCCCATTTTAATTTTAATAACAGGAACCTGATATGCTCAGTTTCTGCATAATCCCCAGCGTTTTGTGAAGCTGATGGTTCCGTTGTTCTAGTCTACTAGAGGACATTTACACGCTTCAGGTTTCCTAAGCCAAGCGATTACACTCTGTTAGAGCTCCTGTGTTTTAAGCCCCGCCTCCCAAACAGCTCACTGTACTCTGATTGGTGTGCTCTGACCAATCAGCTCACCCACTCATTCCGCAGACGCAGGTACCCAGCCTCCAGCAGTTGATGTGGAAGGGTGTGCCAAGCTTGGCAGGACCCGGGCGATACTGGCCGTGTTACGAGATGATGTCACAAAGGGCTGGAATTCCAATGAGGCCTTTCATATATGTGTACAGTATTGGTTGAGGGTGTGTGTGGGGGCGTGGTCAGTCGAGGGGGGTTTCTCTCCTCCAGCAGTTGATGTAGAAGGGTGTGCCGAGCTTGGCAGGACCCGGGCGATACTGGCCGTGTTACGAGATGATGTCACAAAGGGCTGGAATTCCAATGAGGCCTTTCATATATGTGTACAGTATTGGTCGAGGGTGTGTGGGGCGGGGTCAGGCGAGGGGGGTTTCTCTCCTCCAGCAGTTGATGTGGAAGGGTGTGCCGAGCTTGGCAGGACCCGGGCGATACTGGCCGTGTTACGAGATGATGTCACAAAGGGCTGGAATTCCAATGCGGCCTTTCAGGGGGCTGATAGAGTCTATCTCTATGTACAGCAGGCACAAGGCTTTGTTGGGGTGGGCTTCACGAATTGTAAGTGTGCAGGCCCGTTCAGGGCGCAGTTCATATTGCATCGTTTAATCAGAGTTGATTGAAAACGGGTCTAATGTGTAAGTAAATAAGCTAAATAGACTCAGCAATTAGGCTCTATTGATTAACGGCTTTGTTGAATCCTGCTCTTAGCATATGTAACAAAGGCGCCGGGAAGTCGGACTTGGGGGATGACGTGAGGGGGCAGAACCGTGTGCTGTGTACCGTAGCCAGCGTATCGGAGCATCGGAGAAAGAGCTATAGACGTACGGAACATGGAGGTCTATCCCAGTCAATAATCAATGCAGGACAGATATCAGGAACGAAGCGTGGAGGCCAGCGGTGAAGCACGGGTTCTCCTGGTGGGCCGAGGGGGTGAGGCGCTCCATGCTATTGCAGGCGTCTCTTGACAAATAGATGTGTTGTTTGATGGCGAGACGCCCTTGTCACCTAACATCAGTTCAGCTTGTACAGATGCAGACCGGGCGAAGGAAGTGCTTGTGCATCTTAATGTGGATGTGTGTGTGTTTGTGTGTGTGTGGTTGTGTGTGTGGTTGTGTGTGTACTTGGTGTACCCCATAAAATATAAATACGTAATGTCTGAATAAATAAATACTACATAGTGAAACACTTAACACACACACTCACACACACACACACATACGCACACACACATACACACACATACACACACATACGCACACACACACACACACACACACACACACACACACATACATATATACACACACACACATACACACACACACACACACACATACACACACACACAGTTGAACTTCTTTTGTCAGCGGGAAAGGACTGGTTGCTAAGGTAACATCACCATGGGTTTGCCCCACTTGAGAAGTCTTGTGTCACCGCCTTTCTGTAACCGCACAAGCCTTCACATTCATATGGACCCAATGGGCAGCTGTGCCTGGGGTGGATCCTTGGGGTCATGTGAGGTCAGATCTGCCTTTGTGTGTATGTATACATGCATGCATGTGTGTGTGTGAGTATGTGTGTGTGTGTGAGTATGCATGTGTGTGGTTGTGTGTGTGGTTGTATGTGTGTGTATGCGTGTGTATGTATGTGTGCATATGTGTGTGTGGTTGTGTGTGAGTATGCATGTGTGTGTGGTTGTGTGCGTGGGTATGTGTGCGTGAGTATGCATGTGTGTGTGTGTGAGTGTATGTGTGTGGTTGTGTGTGTGGGTATGTGTGTGTGCATGCAGGTGTGTGTGTTTGTGTATGTGAGTATGCATGTGTGTGTGTGGTTGTGTGTGTGTAGGTATGCATGTGTGTGAGTATGCATGTGTGTGTGGTTGTGTGTGTGTAGGTATGCGTGTGGTTGTGTGTGTGAGTATGCATGTGTGTGTGGTTGTGTAGGTATGCGTGTGGTTGTGTGTGTGTGTTTGTGTGTGTGAATGTATGTGTGTATGTGTGTGTGTGTGTAGGTATTTGTGTGGTTGTGTGTGTATGTATGTGTGTGTGTGTGTGTGTGTGAGTATGCATGTGTGTGTGCATGTATGTGTGTGGTTGTGTGTGTGGGTATGTGTGTATGCATGCAGGTCTGTGTGTATGTATGTGTGAGTATGCATGTGTGTGTGTGTGGTTGTGTGTGTGAGTATGTAGGTATGCGTGTGGTTGTGTGAGTATGCAGGTGTGTGTGGTTGTGTGTGTGAGTATGCAGGTGTGTGTGTTTGTGTGTGTGAGTATGCATGTGTGTGTGGTTGTGTGTGTGTGTAGGTATGTGTGTGGTTGTGTGTGTGCGTATGTGTACAGTATCGGTCGAGGGTGTGTGTGTGTGTGGGGGGGTCAGGCGAGGGGGCTTTCTCTCCATATTAAAGCACTAGCCGTGGATCCTCCCAGGGATCAACCCTTACTGAGGGAGCACCTGGTTGCCAGGCAACAAATGAGCTAAGACCCCTGTCTATCCTGCAAGACTGAGACGCGTTTGATTGGCTGAGTCAGCAGTTTCAGGGCGGGGCTTGTGCAAGTGGAGACGAGTCTTCCTGCGCTCGTAATTAAGATCAAGTAAACGAACGAACGAACGACACAATTAAAACTGGATTGCTTTCTCTGGGTACGTGACGTCTGCCGTCACCCGGGACACCGGCCTGCCTCCGCAACAAACATCATCCCGCCGTATATGTAGTCTTCTATTACTGAGCCTAACGATGTGTGTCTATTCATGTTCATGACACGCTGCTATAAGCGCCTAGCGCTCACTTCCCTGGCTTTCCGCACTGTGAATAACTCACCATGAGTCACCAAGGTGGTAAATGTGTGCTACGTGTCAACAAGAAGCCCCCTGCCCTGCAAACAGTCACTGGGAGGGTCCCCGTCTTACTGGGGTGGTACCTTCAAGGCTACTTCTCTTGCACCTTTAGAGTTGGGGAATGTTGTACAGCTAATCTCCCCAGACAATAGAGTCACCCTGTGTATGTTTAAGGTGGTAGTACCTTCAGGATCCTGCAGATGGCGCTGCACAGGGACGATGGGGCTATCAATACCTGATGGGGTGAGTGACGGGATCCATAGATTGGGAAGAGGTGCTACAGTGCAGGGAATGCCTCGTTCCATGTGTGGGAAACGCTTCAGAGCAGATGTTAACGATTGGCTAACGGGAGGGGCGTGGCCAAAGACCATAGTGTGAAGGAAGTCTGCAGGTGTATGGAAGCAGTCTACATCTTTTCCCACTCCCTTCTCCATCTGAACTGACTGGGCCGTCCAGGTGGTTGGGTTCTCGTTGCGGCGTATTAGCTTCGCTTGCCCGGCCTTTCCGAGGCCAGGCTTTTTGGTGAAGGGCTATCCATTGTGAAGCTCTGGGATGGTATAAAACTGGACTGATGCAAATGGACAGCGGTTGGGCTCTTTGAGCATTACGTGCTGTTCGTTCGTGTTAGGATGAATCCCTCCCCCGCCCTCCCCCCCCACCGTGTCCTGTAGGTTAGGCCGTAAAGCTCAGAATTACAGCTTGTGGCTTCTCGGGGTTGGTTTGTGGAAGTCTCAGCGCGCCTGTTTGTCCGGGGACTTGTGCAGGCTTTGTCTTGGCTGTCCAAGAGTTCTGTGGGCTGCGTTTCGTCTGAGCTTGGTGACGCTGGCTTTCGTTTCACTGTGTGTTCTGCTTCCTTCACCTTACATTACGTCAAACACCTTGTCGTGCGGCGCACTGCCTGCCTCCCTCCGCTCCTCCTCCCTCGTTTCATCTTCAGCCTGTTTCTCCCCCCCCCCCGTCTCTCTCTCTCTGGCTCCTCTTTTCGGTCCGAGCTGGCTCCATCACGAGAAGGCATTACGGTCCTAATAGCTAATAAGGGGTGTTTAATCTAATAGAGCGCCTGATCGTCGCAGCCGCAGTGTAATTGAATAATGTTGGATTAGGAGCGTCTCGTTCGCCGCTGCGCCGTTTCGCCATCAAACTGATGGAGTGGGAGGGTAATAAACACAGCAGACGGGAATACAGTAGAGATGGAATGCCGCCGGTTGACGTTGTTGTCCTCCTCGCAGGGGAGCTCAGAAATGGCCGCTTTTGGGTGGGACTTTGAGAAGGTATTTCCAGCGTCAAGCCAAAATGGCTTTCCTTTGTTTCCTTCCCCGTGCATCGTCCACCTCCGGCTCGGCCTCGCTCCCGATCGATCCGCCGGTTTCTCTGGACTCGTCTCGGATCGATAACTCCACACACCTAGTCTTTTGCTTTGTCTGACCTCATTAGACGAACTGCCACTTGCTCTCCAGCACCCATTAGCTGTCATGTGTCAGTTCCTTTTGGGAGGGATTAGCCGTCGAGTGACATGTCCTCTTTGTTGATTGTTTGTCTCTTGTAATCACTTAGCTGGATCCCACTTTTGCACACGTCACATATACGTCAATATTCATATACACAAACATGCCCTGATATCATGGCATAGCACTTCGTGAGGCTAGTATAGAGTGGGGTCACCTCAGGAGGTAGCATGGCAACGCCCACACCTGTATAACTTGTGAGGTGTTATCTTGGGAGTGAGGCTGAACGCTGGCCAGCATGCTCATGGCAAGGTGATCAGAGTTCCAACGAGGCATGGAAGGTCAATTGAGGGCATGTCGGGTGAACATACAGGTCCTCAAACTAGTTCTGGACAACTTGGAACTAGGTATGTTGGTGTTGTTTCACCAGATGGTCAACTCTCCTTACCAATAATAGTACAAATAAACTTTGACCTACAGCTAAATACCCCTAATGAAAACCCTTTCCCAGAAATGTAAATTCTGTTGCTGGGAAAGCGACTATTTCCCAGAAGCTAATAAATGGATAAGCTTTTGTTAAAAACCAACAACAATATATAGAATTTTGAACTTATCCAGAAACATAGATATCCACGCCCCTAAAGCAGTGCATACGGTGTGCTGTTTTAGAGACTGGTTCTTTGGTACACACACTTTATGTTTTAATAGACCATTCTGACTGTATTGTGATTGAAACTACGCCCCCTACAGACAGCTCCGTCTAGGAAATTGCCAATAAAGCTGTTTCATTCAATATGACACGCTGTGCACCAAGTACTGAGCAACAACGCTAAGAAACTGAGCCACTGCAGGGCTGCTAACTACTAAAACCAGGCAGCAATGTAGACTGGCTAGTGCCCACAGGTTTTTTTATAAAGACAGATTAATAAATCAACATATTAGCATTTATACCTCAGGATTTTCTCCTGACGAACACAGCAAAGTCGGTGTCCGACTTTCAGTAGCAATGTTGACCATTTATCGGCTTCATTTCACCAGCGTATGTGGGAAAAGTGGTTGCCGTATTGCGGTAAAGTGGTTGCTGAATGTGTCCGTGTTTACCTGCTGGAAATATGCCGAGGTGAGATGCTTACAGTGGCCGTCGACTATGTGACTATTTGACCTTCATGGAGTCAGTAAGACTTCTCTCTGTGAGGACAGCCTCGTTCAGTGCCAGTCATCTGTTCATTAGCGCGGGAGCGTATGCCCGGCTAATGTCACACATGAGAATCCCTTAACTCTGGCTGGATGGATAGAGCAGCCTGGAACGTATCGTATACCTCCATCTGTGTATACTTGATGCACCAGAACCAAAGCCATTGTAAAAACAGCCACTGCTGTGTGGGGGTGGCAAAAAACTTGTAGCAGGAATGCCACTCTGAACACCCTGAACACACTAGGCTCATCAGGAGGCGGGGTTTAAAGACACAGGAGCTCTAACAGATGGTTATATACACAAGGTGAATACAGATGTACAGTATGATACAGTACAGTATCTGTTCTAGTAGAACCCTAACATACTACTGAGGTCAAATGTACTTGTAGTTATTATATTTGTAATATATACATTTTGCACTTGTATTTAGCACACAAAACAATATGTAATATGCAATATTTAACTGGGCTTTTAGGCTTTAAACCCGCTATTTCATTAGAAAGAGAAGTCGGCTAAGATTCCCACCTGACATGGGATACAAGCTGTTTATCAGATGCTCAGATTGTTCAATTTTTCAATGTAGCTTCATAGTCCATAGTTACTTTCTTCATTTTATTACTATAACTCATTAGGAAACATATATTACCCGAGCAGTTCCAGCTACTTCCCTAAGATAGCCCTTTTCAACTGAAAGAACCCAGGTTCTTAAACAGGTTCCATTCAGCCTTCATGGAAGCTGAAAAGCATCGAAGAGGTCCTTCAGCAGACCACTGGGTGACGCTCTTGATGCCTTCTCTGTCCTCAACAACTGATAGGCCCATAGATATCATCATGGTTCGTGCTGAGGAACCTACTATTCCTTGGTTCCAGCCGGGAACTAAATATTCTGCATCCATGCTTATTTATTTTTGGTGGAAATGTGGAACCATCCAAAATTAGGTGCTTGAACCTTGGTGGAAAACGGCTCAGAGAAGCATGCTAGGGTTCCACATTGGATTGGGCATGGACTGGACAAGTTTCTGGACGTAGCCACATCAATATTCAGACACTCGTGCATCAAAGAGTTGGTGAATTGGACCAGATTTGGTGGATGCCTTCCCTGGCACAATTCCGAAGAGAATTCCCTGTAGACTGGGATTTTATCCACTGCTGGTAGACCCGTATGACCGTACGCTTCCATACACCTGCAGATTCAGCTACTTCCTTCACACTATGGTCTTTGGCCACGCCCACATGCTCAGTCACTCCTTTTAGCCAATCATTAGCATCTGCTTTGGAGCGTTTTCCACACATGGAACCAGACATTCCCTGCACTGTAGCACCTCTTCCCAATCTATGGATCCCGTTACTCACACCCGCAGGTACTTATAGCCCCATCATCCTCATGCAGCGCCACCTGCAGGATCCTGAAGTCACTACTACTGTTTTATCGCTACTTAGTTCTGGCAAAAGTTGAGCTAAAGGACTCCAGCAGCAGTAGAAACTGACCGGTTCCCAACTACCTTCCGGTGTGTGGATGAACAGACGCAACTCAGAGCGAACAGAAAGGAAAAGTTGCAAAAACAGACTCACTGATGAAAGTTCGGTTTGAATAGATGGAGTGCACCACGCAGACAGGTTGGCCGGGGGGAGGAGGGGGAGGCGTGTAAGAGTTTCCATAGCAATGTCCTTGTGAGGTGCCCAAGTTTGACTGAATGACAGTGTTTCAGTCATTCATCAGCCCATGCGTTCCATCCTTTATGAAGAGTGGCACTCTTTCTTATTGAATAAACAGTCTCTCATCACACCTCTCTCTCTCTCTCTCTCTCTCACTTTCCATCCACTCAGAATGGCATCCAAACCAGCGCCTCTCTCTCTTTCTCTCTCTCTCTCTCTGTCTCTATCCCTACCTATCCCTTCATAAGCTAACGTATGTATCACATTATTAAAGCTTGAATTAGATACATAAACCTAAATATTAACAACCATGATCCCCCCCCCAAACTCATATATCCCAGCCCCCCTATTGGCTCCCACCATGGCAGCCTGTTGAGCTGCCGTTAAATAAACCTTAATGAGGTTAAGTTAATCCACCATGTTCTTTGGTGTTCTTCTCTTTGCTGTTCCAAATTGCTGGTGAAATCTGCCCTCCCTCTGAAAAGAAGCAAACGGAACCATGGATTTGGAGCAGCATTGCCCCCCCCCCGACGTCATTAAGGCTTCTGTTTGCTTTGTGCTTTTGTTTGACTTTGTGATCAACATGAAATTCTCTTTTGCTTTTTCCCAATTGAGCCGTTTGGAAACTGGGAAAGCAGATTAACAGCCGAGAGTACGTTCCAGTGCAAATCAGGGTTGTTTGCTAAAGCAGACAAACCAAATACAATGTAATCTTTATATTTGAATTGGATAATAATTTCATTTTAATTGCTATGGAGCTTGGAGTTAGAGATGTACTGCACTACTGAGTCTGAACATCATCAGTTCAAATCAATAGTAGTAGAAAGAAACCCATCTCACTCTATTAGTCAATCAGAGGAATTAACAGCTTAGTTATTTGCAACTAGGCCAAACCTCAACATTGATCCCAAGCAGTGTTCAGTAACAGTTCCCTGTGTAAGTACTCATGGCCTTAGTGGTACAAATGGAAGTATCCCACCGCTATCATTGTTGTTTGACAAACGAAGGTGCCAAATTAAAGCTTAAGATGTAAATTTGGTTATTCAATATTCATATTTAAAGGTATAAATCTAAGTGCTTTCTTATGGATAAAATACAACACCTACGTAAACTACCACAAAGCTCCGTTACGAAAGCAGTTAAAGGTGGCCCATTATGTGTAGTTTCATGTCGTAATTGTACTGTACCATACTGTACATCTGTATTCACTTTCTGTGTATAACCATCTGTTAGAGCTCCTGTGTCTTTAAACCCCGCCTCCCGATGAGCCTAGTGTGCCTTGATTGGTTAGCTTAACCACTCTGTTTAGAGTGGCATCCTGCTACAAGTTTTTTGCCACCCCCACACTGCAGTGGCTGTTCTTACAATGGCTTTGGTTCTGGTGCATCAGTTTGAGAGTAAGGGCAGTAACTGTATTAGACCACACTGGACGGGCAGTAGTTCTGTATCAGACCACACAGGATGGGCAGTTGTTCTGAATCAGACCACACAGGATGAGCAGAAGTTCTGTATCAGACCACACAGGATGAGCAGAAGTTCTGTAACTGACCACACAGGATGGGCAGTAGTTCTGTATCAGACCGCACAGGATGGGCAGCAGTTCTGTATCAGACCACACAGGATGGGCAGTAGCTCTGCCTCAGACCACACAGGATGGGCAGTAGCTCTGTATCAGACCACACAGGATGGGCAGCAGTTCTGTATCAGACCACACAGGATGGACAGCAGTTCTATTACATACCACACAGGATGGGCAGTAGTTCTGTATCAGACCACAAAGGATGGGTAGTAGCTCTATTACAGACCACACAGGATGGGCAGTAGCTCTATTACATACCACACAGGATGAGCAGTAGCTCTGCATCAGACCACACAGGATGGGCAGTAGCTCTGCATCAGACCACACAGGATGGGCAGCAGCTCTATTACATACATAGCTAACAAGATTTCTTTATGGACTCATCGAGAAATTAAACTTTTTACAGTCAAAGGTATTCCATGTAAATAGACTTAAATGGACTAAATAAAAAACAAACGAAATGAGAAAGTGTTAACACAGAACCTGAATACTCAACACCACCAACACACAGCTAATAGGGTACCTAATTTAAAAAGTTTGTTCCCAGCTGGTATCTCTAGCATGAACCGTGACGACATCCGTGGGCCTGTCACACGTTTAGGCAAAAGAAGGCAACCTTTGTTGAGACTGATGTCAAATCCTTTGATGTTCCTTGGTTCCAATAAAAACTGGTGCGACCGCAAGCCAGTTCCCGGAACAGAACCAGGTTTCTATGACGACTAACCATAACCAGTTCGAGAAGCAGGGTTCTTTTGGTCAAAATGGGCGAACAGATAGACCACCATAGCCCAGACTCTAGGGCTGATTGCAGTGGGAAGTGGAACACCACCACAACATATTTGCTTGGAAGGACGTGTTCCTTCGTCTCTAATGTCCTCGTTGACTTGTAACGGCCTCAGCCTCACCGTTCTGTGTGCACGTACACACGTGCGGTTGTCATCTTGTCTACCTGCTTCTCTCCTCTGCTTTAATAAACCTCCTGGAGCTCGTACTTAATTGTGTGTGTGTGTGCGGGAGAGAAACTGGGAGGGAGCAGCTTGTCTCTAATACTGTGTGACATTTACCCATTTAATTAACTCCCCAATATCGCTCCGATTTCCCCGTCCCTCTCGCAACCGCACGTACACACTCAGGCTCTGCGAAAGCTCTTGCGCACTCACGGCTCGGGTCACTTTTTAGACACTTCCTGCTCAGTGACCAGAAGGCAGGTCTGTTCTTGTTGATTGTCACACACAGGGATGTTGTTTTGGGTAGACGAAAGGTGGAGGTGTGGGGAACGTTGATCCCCAGTTGGGTCGAGCGTTGGACGGCAGTGTCTAAATATCAATTCCATTTTGGTCCTGGTCGAAGATCAGTTAATCTGAGTATACATCCGATGGCTTACAATACAGTACCTGGCCAAATGTATGTGGACACCCTCCACCACTGAATGAGTTGCACTTCAGAGCTCAATGTCTTTAGTCGCTAGTTCTGCCCTGATGAACTGTAGGTGCTAGTATTGTGAGTACTGAAGTGTGTAGTGCACTACAGAGCTTCAAACCCTTCCTAGAAGCAACCCAGGAACTGTATGTTGGGTGTTTCATAAAATGGGTTTCCATGGCAGCTGTATCGACTGGAGTGATGTAAAATATGGCACCACCTAACTCTGGACTGGTGTTGACGTGTGGTTTGGAGAGATGAATGAGACTGGGAGCCTGATGGATGAACCTGGGTTTGGTGGATGAATGGTGGAGATTCATACCTACCGGAATGCAAAGTCCCAACTGTAAAGTGTGGTGAAGGAGGGATCATGGGGTCTGGGGCTGTTTATCAGGGTTCGGGCAGTTGCATGTTTCCAACTTTGGGGCAGTAGTTTGCGGAGGAACCCGTTCCTGTTCCAGGATGACTGGGCCCCTGTGCAAAAAGTCAGGTCCCATAAAGACATGGTTCAAGGAGTTTGGTGTGAAGGAACCTCACCAAGCCATGACCCCATCCCCAATGGACACCTTTTGGTGATGGCCTGGAATGTTGAAATCATTGGCCAGGTCTTCTAGTCCAGCATCAGTGCCCGACCTCACGAAGGCTCTACTGACTGAATAGGTACAAAATTCCACAGACACGTTATCAAATTTTGTGGAAGGCCTTCCTAGAAGAGTGCAGGCTGATAAAGCTGAACTGGGGCTCCATAGGAATGCCCATGGATTTGGAATAGATTGTCCAACAAGCTTATATGCATTGACATTGCATTGCAATCAACTCAAGACCTGTAACCAGATTGAACTCCCAGCCTGAGGCTTTAGCCCAGTACTGCCTTCAGGTCCATTCACACATTTGGACTAGCCTACAAAATCCCCAGATTTAAACTCTCTTGAGAATTTGTGGCTCTACCTGGAACAACCAGAAAAAACAAAAGGGTAGGCATCCACCAAATCTGGCCCAACTGCACAGTGCTTTGATGCAAGAGTGTCTGAACACTGATGTGGCCTACATCCAGAAACTTGTCCAGTCCATGCCTAAACCAGTCACAGCTGTGTTTGGTGCTTGTGGAGGTGCACCAAATGACAGGGTATTAGGTACAATGTAGTCGCAGGTGACAATTTGTTTGGTGAGCTTACATCTACTGGTGTGTACAGTATGTGATATGTAGGAGTATTGGTTATTTGGAGATGGTTATATTTCTACCACAGCGCTTAGGAAACCAGTTTCCATGTGAAAGACATGGTGAAAGTTGGTGGTTGTTGTCAGGATTAGGAATCAAATTCGACTCCCGTGCTTGGTCCCTTTGCCAAAGAGCCATGCTCGGTGCCAAAGTCATTCTTTGTCCCAAAGCAGAAATGTTTTAGATTCCAGGTGATGCTCCTCTAATCCATTACCAAATGACCTTTCCTGCCCATGACTTACATAATACTCCATATTTCCCAGAATCTCGCTTATGAAAATGGACATAAGGTCACCAGAAATTAGTCACTTGTCACTGAAGCGTACATAATACTATGTAACACCTCCATGAGCACCAATAACAGCTGGGACTGGATGGGGCATGGACTGTACAAGTTTCTGGATGGAGGCCACATTAATGTTCAGACACTCATGCACTAAGGAATTGCGCAGTTGGGCCAGATTTGGTGGATGCCTACATCCTAATAGAATTTCCTGTAGACTGGGATTTTAGCCACTGGTAGACCCGTATGACCGTACGCTTCCATACACATGCAGATTCAGCTACTTCCTCACACTATGGTCTTTGGCCACGCCCAAATGCTCAGTTCCTCCTTTTAGCCAATCATTAACATCTGCTCTGGAGCGTTTTCCACACATGGAACCAGACATTCCCTGCACTGTAGCACCTCTTCCCAATCTATGGATCCCGTCACTCACACCCCACAGGTCTTTATAGCCCCATCATCCTTGTACAGCACCATCTGCAGGAGCCTGGAGGTACTACCAGCTTAAACATGCAAGACGACTAGTCTTTAGTTTGGTGAGCTTATGATGGGATATGATATATAGCACAGAGCCTCTACCCTTATGATCTGTGATGTTTGGAAATGTCTACTGGCTACTGGTTGAACATGCCTTGTCTCTCCTGAGAAAGACCCGCCAATCTGTTCCATGTATAAATCAGATTCGTTTGAGGAGCAGAGTTTCCAAGGCCTTCAAGTTTCCAGTTAAGCAGAGCTTGCTAATGTTTGAAAAGCTTAGCTCGGCTCAAAGATGCTAAGCCCTGACTCCAGACAGGCAGGTGTGTCAAATTAGGGCTGGGAGGATGGAGGGTTGGGTAGCCATGGGTCAAATGAAGCAGATATCAGGAGAAGGGCCTTGAGTCATGTTGACGGCTGTAATTCGCTCGGTGTTCTTCAGGAACAGCGAACGTTTAATGGGTCTTCGGTGTATTGCTGACTCTGCAGAGCTTTGAAAAAAACACTGTCTGTTGTTTTTATTAGTAATTAAAGCCATTCGATCGTTCCCTCCTAGCTCCCAACTCCCTGGAGCATCCAGCGCTTCAGCACCTAATTCAGTGTATCAGCTAATTATCTAGCCTTTCATGGGCCGAGTCTGACGGGCTGGGCTGGAGGAAGCACTGTCAGTCCCAGAGTCTCATGCACTGTTACCGAACGGGATTTATTTAACGCAGCCAGGGTTATGTGTTCTGATTTGTTTTGATTGGGTGTCCA
>JAMWET010001337.1:42500-110000 GCA_024036415.1 Prochilodus magdalenae | reverse complement strand
TGTCTATTTACACTGTCCTGTCATGTTCTCCTCATTCACACTGTTCTAGAATGTTCTGTCTATTTACACTGTCCTGTCATGTTCTCCTCATTCACACTGTTCTAGAATGTTCTGTTTCATTGACACTGTTCTATGATCTTCTGTCCATTTTCACTGTCCCAGAATGTTCTCCTCATTCACACTGTTCTAGAATGTTCTATCTATTCACCTTTTTCTAGAACATTCTACCCATTCAGAATGTTCTCCAATGTTCTCCCCATTCACACTGTCCTAGAATGTTCTGTCTATTCACACTGTTCTAGAATGTTGTCTATTTACACTGTTCTAGAATGTTCTGTCTGTTTACCCTGTCCTCTCATGTTCTCTTCATTTACACTGTTCTAGAATGTTCTGTCTGTTCACACTTCTCTCTCTTGTTCTCCTCATTCACACTGTTCTAGAATGTTGTCTATTTACACTGTCCTCTCATGTTCTCCTCATTTACACTGTTCTAAAATGTTCTGTTTCATTGACACTGTTCTAAGATCTTCTGCCTGTTCACACTGTTCTAGAATGTTCTGTCTATTTACAATGTGCTAGAGTATTCTTTTCTTCACACTGTTCTAGAACATTTTTGCCGTTCAGAATGTTCTACAGTGTTCTCCCAATTCACACTGTTTTACAATATTCTTGCCATTCAGAATGTTCTACAACATTCTCCCTATTCACACTGTCCTAGAATGTTCTCTACATTCAGACTGTTTTACAATGTTCTCCCCACTGTTCTAGAGTATTCTGGCTCTCACATTGTGTTCTGGGTCATTTACTCTATTTTACAATGTTCTGCCTATTCTCATGGTTCTAGAGTGTTCTCCCCTTTACAGTCTTAGAATGTTCTCCTCGCTTACAGTGTTCTAGAGTGATTTCCCCATTCACATGATCCTAGAACGTTTTCATTTTTCTAGGATGCTCTCCCTATTCACACTGTTCTAGAATGTTCTACCCATTCAAATTGTTCTGCAATGTTCTGTCTATTCATAATGTCCTTGAATGTTCTGCCACACTTATGCTATTCTACAATGTTCTCTCTACTCAGACAGTTCTTGGTTGCTCTCACCCATTCATACTGCCCTGCAATGTTCTGTCTATTCACACCGTCCTCAAGTTTTTGGTTCTCCAGCCCGGCGTGTGGACTCTCAGTGTTTGTTAGGTGCTCTGGCTGTATGGTTTGGTGTTGTTGTGATTCTGACTGGCAGTAGGAAATAAATGTTAATGAGAGTGCGATGGTGTGTACATGCCAGAGAAAGAAAGAGTCCAAATCAGAGATAATACGTTCACTGGCTCACTAGCCTTTCCGATTTAGCCTGCATTAATTACATCCTACCAGAACCCTGGAAAAAAGGCCTACTGGAACCCTGAAAAAGTGTGGTTCCTAATGTACTGCAGTAGTAAGCACTTTGAGGACACTGTCCTAGAATGTTCTCCCTATTCACACTGTCCTAGAAAGTTCTGCCTCATTTACACTATTCTAGAAGGTTCTGCCTATTCACATTGTTCTAGATGGTTCTCCACAATCACATTGTTCTCGAAAGTTATCCACCATTTACACTGTCCTTGAATATCTCTGTTCACTGTTCTCAAAACGGTTCTACCTCATTTACTCTATTTACAATGTTCTCCCCATTCCCACTGTTCTAGAGTGTTCTCTTCTTCACACTGTCCTAGAATGTTCTCCCCATTCCCACTGTTCTAGAGGTTCTCCTCCAGTGTTCTAGAAATGTGTCTTTCATTATAGTGTTCCAGAATGTTCTCTCCAATAACATTGTTCTAGTATAGTATCCCCCAATCACACTTTTCTAGAATGTTCTCTCCACTTGCACTTTCCTAAAAAAGAACTGCTGGAACCCTGAAAAGGCATGGTTCTTAATGCACTGCAGTGGTAACCACTTTGAACACATTGTCCTAGAATGTTCTGCCTCATTTACACTAGTATAAAACATCCCCACTAGTGACACTGTTCTAGAATGTTATTCCCCATTTACAGTGTTCTAGAATGTTCTCATTTATGTTGTTCCAGATATTCTCCTCCATTTGCACTGTTCTTCTTTGTTCTCCAAATTCACAGTGTTCTTAATTCAAAGTTCATAATTCATTCTCATTCAAAGTGTCCCAGAATGTTCTCTCCGATTTGTACTGTCCATGTTTCCTTTCAAGTGCTCTAGAATGTTCTGCCTCATTTACGCTATTATAGAACATCCCCACTATTGACATTGTTCTAGAATATTATCCCCCATTCACACTTCTCTACTTTATTCTTCCCATGGACATTAAATGCCACCGGAGCCCTGGAAAAACTGCAGTGTGAGTTTTAATGCAGTGGTAAGCACTTTAAAAAAACACTCCACCAGCAATGCAGTACCTCCTGTATTCCCTCAGTAAACTTTCAGTGTGTGGTAATGGAGCGGAGCCCAACCTTGCACATTTAGTTTCTTAACAAGCATTTGAACAAGATTAATATTTTAGATAGTAACAACCTACACATCTCTGCTACAAGCATAAAACACAAACTCTGTTTCTGGCCCCTTCTGTTTGTGCACAATTCAGCTGAAAGCTGAGTAAGTGCAAACGTCACCCTGCAGACAGGGTTAATGGTAACAGATGGTAAAGGCTAGTTGTAACAGTCACTGAGAAGTGCGATGAAATTACACAGTTAGTTCAGTACAGTCGAATTAAATTAAATTAAATTAAATTAAATTAAATTAAATTAAATTAAATTAAATTAAATTAAATTAAATTAAATTAAATAAATAACTAAAATAAATTTAAATTAAATAAAATAAAATAAAATTAAATAAAATTAAATACATTTTAATTCATATAATTTTAATTAAATTTAATCTAATGAATGCAAATTCAATTGCATTTTTATCATGCATTGGAGGATATTGACCTCTTATTGTTTACCTTTACCTTTAACTAAATCCACCTTCTGGATGTGCTTTAGCCTGACTAGCGCTCACTAGCTACTGTTTAAACTGGGAACTGTTTAAAAGGTCCTAGATTTCTGCATACATCTGACCGAAAACGTAAATCAGAGTTCTAAATGTGTATAAAGAGAACCCAGGTATGTGAATAAGACAAAAATATAATATTTGGTCATTTATTTGTTAAATAAATGTGCCAGTATTTCATATATGTGAGTCATAAGGATGTGAACTTTGACCTTCGGTATCAGCCAATTCCTCCATACAGAGCAAAACCACTCGGGACTATTGGTGGGTTTCCTTGCTTCCAGTCCTACCACAACATTTCTGTTGGACTAAGCTCAGGACTTTGGCTTGGTCATTCCAGAACATCAGTATTGTTCTTGAACCATCCTTTGGTAGAACGACAAAGATGCAGAACAGGCCCAAACCATGATACTACCACCACCATGATTCGTAGATGGGATATGGTTCTTCTGCTGGAATGCAGTGTCTTCCTTTCTTTGGTTATAATGCATGTCACCTCAGATCCAGTTCTGACTCATCTGTCCACTGAACATTTTTCTTCTGGCTTGTCCCTCCTAACAAACCCACCATGCACACCACTGGTGTTCAGCCTGTTCCTGATGGTGGATTCATGAACATTAACACCATCCCTTGCAAAAGACCTTTAGTTGCCTAGTTACCCTAGGAGTGATGTTTGTGGTCCGAGACATGAGGTCTGACTTAGTCTTGTAACCCAGAGACTCCAGACCCATCATCAGTCTCGAGGCTTCACTCAGATTTACACCTCAGAGACGTGAGGTTTAACTGGGATTCACTCCTCAAAGACTTGGGAGTGAACTCAGACTTGGAGCGTGGACCCTTGGAGTGATGTTTGTTGGTGTGAGTTCCACACAGAATCCTTAAGATGTAAGTTGCTAGCAAGGTAGCGACATGCTGTGCCAAGCTTAGCTCAAGTTGATTGACATCTGACTCTGAGTCAGGCACTCTATAGTGAGTGCCGAAGCCAGAAGACCTGCCTGCCAGCTTCTTTCAAATGTGCTGTGTGGTTCCCCGTGAACCACTACAGCAATGAAGAGCAAGTTCTTTGGACAAGCACAGTGTGTCAGCGTTGGTTGGCAGTTGTAGGGTACGTGTGCGGTAACACTGGAACATGCGAAAATTCATATATTCATATATATTCAACAGCATCACCCAGATGTGCCAATCACAGGAGCTAGGAGCTAGTCCAAATACTAACCCATGCTGCCTTCAAGAAGCCTCTAGATGTGAAAGCAAACAGAGCCAAAGCCATCACCCAGGCAGCTGGCATTTACATTTCATCAGCTAGGCTCCCCGTATGCGGTGGTAAAGAACCGTGTTGTACCGAACACGTACCGAACCATGGTGTCCGAACAGTGGTGCAAAGCCAAACCCTGAATTCCGCCCACTTGTTCGCAACTTGTTCATGCCTAGTAGTCTGGTCAGGCAGGCAAATTGGAACGCTACAGTTTTTTTAAAGGCTTTAATGAATATTTTATACACCACCAAAGCAGTTTGACTCCTCCCATTTTTGGTCCAAAGGGCCTCGGTGGACTTATTACGTGCTAGGACCCCCAATTGCCGCTTGCGGCTATATTTATTATCGTTTTCTCGGCTGAAACGCGTCATAGAGCAAAGACCGTACGGCCTAGAGACACCTAACTTGGACTGAAGGTTGGGTAGGGGTGAACTGACTCAGCCACAAAAAATGGAACCAACTGGCCACAAGGTGGCGCTATAGCAAACCAAAACACGTTTTGGCTTATAACTCCTAAACCAAAATTTTGCCAGACAAAATGACATTTTTCCCAGGTTCCTTGGGTCAAACCAAAGCCCTTTGCCTTTGGGACCAGTAAGCTCGGCCTACTTGGATATTTTTCTAATTAGCATAATACGCAAAACCAGCTTTCGCGAACTAGTCTTGGGGTTTAAGCCCAAAAATTCTGAAGGTATATCTCAGAAATTTGGACTATTTTTCTCAAGCTTGCTGCGTCATATTTTCTAAAGGTATCTTCCAGCCAGTTCTTGGCCCAGCCGGCGTAGTGAATCTAGGTGCGTGTGCTTACTTAGAAGGAAGCGAAGCTTCTCTTAATGGAAGATAATAGCCAGGGGAGAAAGGATCTTCCGAGTGTGTGTGTTTACAGAACGCTGAACACTGTAGGTCAGGTAATAGAAGGAGGCCGAGCGTGGACTGTTCTAGTGAGCGACAGTGTTAGCCTCGGCTAGTTTATGTAATATTTTAAATATAGCTGAGGTCCCTTTCTTTGTGGAAGAGGGTTGTATTTTTGCTCGCCAGTGTATAAACGTGGTCACATGGTTTAGAGATTCCTAGAAGCAAACTGGCCTAATCTTCCAGAGACTCGACTCAGATGTACACTTCAGAGAGTCCAGACTTGCCCCATAGAGACTCGACATTCAACTTGGATTCCAAACCAAGAGACCTTTTAAGGACTCACACCTCAAAAACTCAACTCAGACTAGCACACTCAATATTTGACTCAGATTTGAGACTCAAAGACTCTGACTCATACCTCAGAGACTCAAGAATCATCTAACACCCGCATAAACTATAGACTTATCTTGGACTTGCAACCCAGTGACCTGAGACTTGATACTCATCTCGGATTCACTCCTCCGAGACTTCAGGCTTGACTCAGATTTGTACCTCAGAGACTCAAGACTTACACCCTAGACACCCTAGAGACTTACAACCCAACGACTCAAAACTTGTCTCAAATTCATACCTTAAAAAACTTGAGACTCATCTTGGACTGGCAATCTAGTGACTCAAAACCCAACTCTGACTCCCACCTCAGAGACTCCAAATCTCACTCAGATTTACTCACCAGAGACTTGAGGCTTGACTCAGACTGGTGCCATAGAGACTCGAGACATGCATCCTAGACACTCAAGATTTGACTCACAACCCAGAGACTCGAATCTCGTCTCACACCTTAGAAACCTGAGACTCATCTTGGACTTGCAACTCAGTGACTTGAGATTTGTCTTGGACTCACACCTCAGATTCTTGCACCAAAGAGACACAGGATGACTCAAAGACACCCTAGAGACTCAAGATTTGACTCAGACTCACAACCCAGAGACTCAAAACTCGTCGCACACCTTAGAAACCTGAGACTCATCTTGAACTTGCAACTCAGCGACTTGAGATTCGTCTTGGACTCCTCAGAGTCTCGAGACTTCACACGGATTCACACCTCAGATTCTTGCACCACAGAGACTCAGGATGACTCAGAGACACCCTAGAGACTCAAGATTTGACTCAGACTCACAACCAAGAGATTCACAACTCATCGCACACCTTAGAAACCTGAGACTCATCTTGGACTTGAAACTCAGTGACTTGAGATTTGTCTTGGACTCACGCCTCAGATTCTTGCACCACAGAGACACAGGATGACTCAGAGACACCCTAGAGACTCAAGATTTGACTCAGACTCACAACCAAGAGAGTCGAAACTTGTTGCACACCTTAGAAACCTGAGACTCATCTTGAACTTGCAACTCAGCGACTTGAGATTCGTCTTGGACTCCTCAGAGTCTTGAGACTTCACACGGATTCACTCCTCAGAGCCCTGCACCACAGAGACTCAGGATGATTTAGAGACACCCTAGAGACTCAAGATTTGACTCAGACTCACAACCCAGAGACTCACAACTCGTCTCACACTCACACCATAGTAACCTGAGACTCATCTTGGACTTGCAACTCAGTGACTTGAGATTTGTCTTGGACTCACACCTCAGATTCTTGCACCACAGAGACACAGGATGACTCAGAGACACCCTAGAGACTCAAGATTTGACTCAGACTCACAACCCAGAGACTCGAAACTCGTCTCACATTCACACCTTAGAAACCTGAGACTCATCTTGGACTTGCAACTCAGTGACTTGAGATTTGTCTTGGACTCACACCTCAGATTCTTGCACCAAAGAGACACAGGATGACTCAAAGACCCCCTAGAGACTCAAGATTTGACTCAGACTCACAACCCAGAGACTCAAAACTCGTCGCACACCTTAGAAACCCGAGACTCATCTTGGACTTGCAACTCAGTGACTCCTCAGAGTCTCGAGACTTCACACGGACTCACACCTCAGAGCCTTGCACCACAGAGACTCAGGATGACTCAAAGACACCCTAGAGACTCAAGATTTGACCCGGACTCACAACCCAAAGACTCCAGACTCATCATGGACTTACATCTCAGAGAGGCTTCTTTTGGATTTACACCTCAAAGACTCGGGACTTTACTCGGATTCACTCCTCAAAGACTTTGGAATGAGCTCAGACTTGGACCCTGGACGTCTCCGGACTGGAACTATTGCACCTCCTCTTAATATTCTTCTCGGGAGCTCAGGGTCCAACTGTAAATCTGAACTAATTGTACTTTAAAGTCCTCTAAAGATCTGCTGCGTTCTAACATCATCATCTCAGTGGGCTGGTCTGGAAGCACAGAGGTTTAGCTGGATTTAATAAACCCGACGTGAATATGTGATTGGTGTGTGTGTGTGTGTGTGTGTCCTAAGGGACCGAAGCTGCTCTTTCCCACGGAGTTCCAGTGGGAGGTTCCCATGGTAACGCAAGAATCGGAAGCTACCGTAATTGGTTTCCCTCTTTTTTCCCTGTCTCTGTTTTGTCTGGCTCTTGATCTCAGTCACTTTATCTCCCTTTTCCTCTCTTGGCCCTCCCCCCCACTGCCTCTCTTCTGTATCAATCCCTTAGACAAACTCTCTCCATCTCTTTATCTACTCTTCCCCTCTCATCCCCCTCTCTCCCTTTTCTCCCTTTCTTCCGTATCAGCCCCTCAGATAAACCCATCTCACTGCTCCCTCTGTTTGTCTCTCGCACATGGCTAAGGCCAATCATACAGCAAGCAGCGAGATAACTCATACGGAGGAGATTAAATTCCTTCTGAGCTGCAGTCGTGATGATGTTCAAATCATTACCGGGAGATGAAAATGTGGCAGGAGCAGCGGTAGACTCGCACGGCATCTTTAGAGCGCGAGAATCACTTGACAGGGTGGAAGATTCCGAGTGAATAGGTGTCCCTGCTATGGTAGTCCACTTCCTTGAGCGAGTCACTGGGATTTGGGTTCTTTAAAGACGTGGCAGACGAAACGCAGTACAGTAGACTTTGTAGTGCTGGAGGCGCACTGAGCTTGAATTTCCCTGGCAGGTTCCGATCTCTCAGGAGCCAAATTGAGCCTATTTCAATAACAGGAATCAAATCTAGGGCTACGTTGCAGCTGGCAATCGGCCCTGAACCTCAATGAGTCAACGTTTCGGTATCGCCGGTTTGGGTATAGCAGCACTGACCTGCGGCGCTCACCTGATCCCTGCTACGTACCGTCCTGTATGTTCGACAACAGGTCAATTAAAACCGAAATCATGAACCGGCTGATTGCTGATTGTACAAAACAGCAGGTTGCACTTGTGCACCTCTATTACTGAGATGAACAGACACGAGTCCTTGAGTGACTCTGTGGCAGAGCGACGCTGTTATGCAATTATCAAGGCGCTGTGGCAACCAGGGGATGTCAGTTGAATGCCCATGTGCAAGGCAACAGCACTGTACCGCTGACCACAGTGTGGTACCATATCAAGTGAGACGCTTGTTAGCATTCATACAGCTGATGAACTGATGCTGATTCCCCCCAATAGAAATTTCATAAGATGGTCTTACGACCTCGGACGAAGCTTGTTTTGATTGGACTAAAATGACTGTACCAAAGGAAACCACGAGTTCCAGAACGGAAGCCCACTGTTTATTTTCTGATCATGCGTTTTTTGGACGGCCCTTTCAACCTAAAAGACCCAGCAAATGTCAGCAAGTACTACGGTAGTGGTTAACGTTGAATGTCGGTCCTTGAGCCCAATGTACAACAGGAGTTTAAAAGGAGTCTAGGAATTCTACGGCTACACAAATTTTTACGAAATAATTTACGATTTCTCTACATTTAAAATTGGCCAATGAAACAAATGAACCCAAACCTCACACTGTGTGGGCGGACCGGAACACACAATGCAAGAGCATTCCCATTACGTCCAATTGGCCTCAATTGACCAAAGTCTCAAATGACCATTATTTGCTTTTTAAAGCCGCCACGCGTAAGCATTCGCGTAAAATCAGCTGCCTGAATTAAAGACATGAATCAAATGTAGTGCAGCCTCAGAGGAGGTTCTGATTATTGGTATCATAAAGATGCTTGTTTGGAGCGAGAATCGGACCATTCCTGTCTCGCTTTCCCAATGGCTGCAGTTGAAATTGACAGTCGGTATTGTCGTCCCAGTATGCCAGTATAGAACCACCCTGACAAATATTCCCAGACCCATAATCAGTGTAAAGCGATTATGCTTAAGCTTCTCATTCTGATTTCCCTGTTCCACCTTAAATGGTGAACCGATTACCTTTGTCAGTTATTAAGGTGGAATGGGAAAACTGCAGTTTGGCCATTCTGGGTTACTGTAGCAACATGGCTGCCTCAGTCGGAAGACGACCCTATATCCTATAGAGATATGAAGAGCTCAGTTAAGTTAGTGAGTACCTCAGTCTTGGCCCCCCTGAGTCAAGGGGTGCTGGAACCGATCCCAGCACTCACTGAAAGGCTGGAACCACCCTGGAGAGTCCGCCAATCCGTAACAGGCCAGAGGGTAGTTAGTACCTCAGGCTCACCTGACTATATGTCACATAGCACCCAGAGAAAAGTACTCTGGTTGCCTGGCCGGCGAATGGAACCGAAGCGAACCCAGACCCTTCTTGCACTGAGGCAACAGTACCACTCCACTGTGCCACCATGGCCATGCTAATAGATCTCCCCTATATGTATTGAATGTACCGCTACAGGGTAGGATCGCACAGGGTATGCCTGGTGGGAACCTACCAAGATGGGATGCTTAACATGACCTTTGACCTGGCATTGGTCTACTGTGGCCTTCCAGACCCCTTCCAGACTCTTGTTCACTGCTAGCTTGAGTCGTTGGTTCCTTAGCACAGGGTGTGCGTGGTGGGAACCTACCAAGACAGGATGCTTAACGTGACCTTTGACCTGGAATTGGTCTACTGTGGCCTTCCAGACCCCTTCCAGACTCTTGTTCACTGCCAGCCTGAGTCGTTGGTTCCTTATCACAGGGTGTGCGTGGTGGGAACCTACCAAGACAGGGTGCTTAACGTGACCTTTGACCTGCAATTGGTCTACTGTGGCTTTCCTGACCCCTTCCAGAGCCTTGTTCACTGCCAGCTTGAGCCGTTGGTTCCTTAACACTGCAGTATACCCTAGGCAAGGTATCAGCTAGCATTGGCGGTTGGTACCTGAGCATTTTATATGGGTATGAGTGAATGAGTGTCCCTGTTTATGTCCCTGTCCCTGGGACAGTGCTAGTCTGGGGCCCTTACAGGAGCTCTGGATGCAGGTTATCACGGAAAGGGTCCCGGTAAATATACCAACCAGGACCAGGAGGTCTATATGGTATATTCCAGGGTGTGTAAGTGTTGTGCCTAGGCATCAATGCAGTTCCTACCCATCATGCACGGGCCCGTACACGCGCACACAGACAGGAAGCAGCAAAGGCCCACTTTTGACAGACACTAGAGGGGATTGCTGATATTGGATGACAGATGATGGATACGTATGCATGTGTGCGTGTGCGCTTGGCTGTGGCTCCCAGTGTGTGCTGTTCACAGCTTCGGTAGTCCGGCACCAGTGTTTGCTCACAGTGTATACACATTATACACAAAGGAGATATGACATGTACCAGGCCTGTGCATGCTCACAGAGTGTTTGCCTGAGAGAAGGGGTGGAGAACGAGTGCATGACAACTGCGCTACTTCCTCTTAATCTGTTTTCCTCCATATCCCCCAAGTACCTCACTTCACCTGCGTTTAACCTGCTGGCTCTGGCGCCGCGTCGTTTGTGCAGCTAAGCCGATTTAATCGAATTCTTGGTGAGATCCGTGGAAGACCACGAGCCGCTCGACTCTGCCACGGCAAATCTGTCCCAGGAATCTCCGTGGTTGCGGGAAAATGACGAAGCTGTGTTTAAAGAACGTTGGCCATTTCCCAGAATGGGAAGGCTGATCTCGTTTAGGTGGTTGGATAGCTATTCTTAGCTTCACACATGGATTCCCGTCATGCGCTGTAGTGCCAAAAAATTGACTCATCCTTCCAATCATGATATCCAGGTGTTCCAGTCAAAACATGACACCGCACCAGGGCACACAGCAAGCTCCATAAAGACATGGAGGAGAGAGGTGTGGAAGAACTGGACTGGCCTAGACAGGGTCCTGACCTCAACCCGATAGAACACCTTTGGGATGGATTAGAGTGGAGACTGTGAGCCAGGCCTTCTTGTCTAACATCAGTGTCTGACCTAACTGTACTTCTGGAAGGATGGTCAGAAATTCCCATAACCACATTCCTAAACCTTGTGGTAAGCCTTCCCAGAGGAGTTGTAGCTGTTATAGCTGTAGAGGGTGGGCCGACCTCATATTAGACCCCTATGGATTAAGAATGGGATGTCACTCAAGTTCATATGTGTGTGAAGGTGGACAAGCGAATACGTTTGGCAACATAGTGTATGTATATATGCTATAGCTATAGCCACAGTAATAGAAACATCCAGACCAGTGGGTTGAATGGTCACATGACAATGAACTAATTGCAGATCTACAGGGGTTGGACAATGAAACTGAAACACCTGGTTTTAGGCCACAATCATTTATTAGTATGGTGTAGGGCCTCCTTTTGCGGCCAATACAGCGTCAGTTGGTCTTGGGAATTACATATACTGCGTCCTGCACAGTGGTCAGAGGGACTTTAAGCCATTCTTCTAGCAGGATAGTGGCCAGGTCACTACGTGATGCTGGTGGAGGTTCGTCCTTCTTGGTGGCATGCTGACATTACCCTGGATACCGTGGCTCTTGATACATCACAAAGACTTGCTGTCTTGGTCACAGATGCGCCAGCAAGACGTGCACCAACAGTTTGTCCTCTTTTGAACTCTGGTATGTCTCCCATAATGCTGTGTGCATTGCAGTATTTTGAGCAGAACTGTGCTCTTACCTGCTAACTGAACCTTCACACTCTGCTCTTACTGGTGCAATGTGCAATTAATGAAGATTGGCCACCAGGCTGGTCCAATTTAGCCATGAGACCTCCCACACTAAAATGACAGGTGTTTCAGTTTCATTGTCCAACCCCTGTATATTTAGCCCCAAAATATTTGATGTATCATTGGTAGAAATGCAAGCCTGTTTTTAGTCCATTACAATTACAGTAACCATTATTAACATAAGTAGAATTTTTATTTTTTTATACTTTTTCTTATTTCCCACTACAGGAACTGAGTTTAAATATGTCAGAAAAAGACATTTCTGTAAATATTTGACTCTTGATTCCAGGAATTTGACCTGCACATGTGAAAATAAATATTTCACTAAGCACATGTTAAATATTAACCAGTAGAATACTAGTAAATGAAATTAAAACTGGAGACAAATTAATTAAAATTTTTTTAATTGTGTGCCACAAATAAGACATCGAATAAACAAACAAACCCATTGACGCGCCACAATGAAATTGAGAAAAAAATCATATATTAAATGAAAATTTAATATTAAAATTTTAAATGAAAATTCTCTAACAAAATCAAGATAATCAGAAGACTGTCGAACCGTGGGTGCCACAGCATGCTGTAATCTGGCAGTAATTCGCTCTAGCATAAGAACATCCAGAAAATTATGTATAAACACAGGTTTTAAAAGTACATCCTGCTCAATCCTGAATTTTAAGATTTGTTTTGGCAGCCGTACTAGCAGCCATTAACATTCTTTTCTCCCGAGCAGAATCCTCTCCGAACAAAAGTAAAGATGGAGAAAAAGAAAATTCTTGATTCAGCAATGAAGACAACATGACTATTACAAAATCCCCAAACTGTTTGATTGGAGGTGAATTTGATTACGAGTGAATGTATTCGTCACATGTGTAAATTGAATTTTTTATTTGAAATTCAATTAAAACAATCAGTTTGAACCTGAAATGATCTCAAACTTAGATTATTTCAATATTACACTGCACAATTTAAATTACAAGCCAAAGCCATTTTCCATGCACACTGAAGAATGTGCTGGTTACATCCATCTGAAATTCTACTCAAGGCAGACGTTTTTTCAGCCCTACATAAAATATAGAAAATTATATAAAATCTTGCCTTAAAATCATAACTGAAAACATGTGTAGTTCTATTACAGATACTGGTTGAGTAGTTCCTGATTTCGACTGAGCACATCAGGATATGTAGCTACGTAATTGCAATACTAGAACCTTCTCCATGGTGTGAACTGGTGCGTATAATACGATGCCCCTGTTGTTTGGACTCGTATGTTATTAGACTGTTATGTAAGTAGCATGTACATGACATGGCCATTAAAAATGATCAGTTCACCTTCATATCCTTCGCCTCCAACCACTTCTGTTCCTCTGGCTATTCCCCAAATCACTGGCCTATTGTTTTCAGCCCTGTCTAATATCCTCATAATGTTTTATGAGATAGACTACAATCGATTGTAGGTGTTGTAACTGGCGTTGCATCAGATTTAGGGTGATGACAGTTTGATCGTCAGTACTCGCCGGGTTTCTTCTCTGGGAATGCTTGGCCAGGCCTTTACTACAGCTTGTTCTTGAGTCCCCTTCTTGTTCTTGGGGTGCTCTACCTTTAGTTTTGTCTTGAGTCAGTCAAATGGTTCCTCGATTGGACTGAGGCCAGGTGACTGATTCGGCCATTGCAGACCATTCCACTCGTTTCACTTGAAAGAGTCTTGGGTTGCTTTCTCAGTGGGATTCAGGTCATTGTCTATCTGCACTGTGGAAGGCCGTCCGAACACTGAATCTGAGGAGGTCATATAGCATACGCACTGCTTTGGTCAGCCGTCAGATCATCACTAAAGGAAACCAGTTTGATTGGCAGTCATACAGCACATTCCCATGCCGTCCCATGCCATCCCAACACCCTGGACATGATGCTAGTCCATCACAGAGCAGACAAACAGACACACTCACACCTAGCCGAGCAATTTAGCATCTCCAGTCAGCCTGACTGCATGTCTTCGGATGGTGGGAGGAAACTGGAGCACCCACAGGAAACCCACACAGACATGGTTAGAACATGCAGACTCTGGTTGACAGGAGAATCAAACCCAGACCCTTCTTGCTGTGAGGCAACAGCATTGCCCACTGCTCCACCATCCCCAGGCACGCTAGCTGGGAATCGTACCCAGGCCCTTCTTCCTGTGAGGCAATGGCTTTGCCCATTGCTAATACTGTCCGACCGTCCCAGGACCCTAGCTGGGAGTCAGACCCAGTCACTGCTTGCTGTGAGGCAACAGCATTGCCCACTGCTCCACCATCCCCAGACGCTCTAGCAGGGAATCTTCACCAGGCCCTTCTTGCTGTGAGGTAACAGTGGCCATTGCTAGCCATCTACTGGCCTGACTGGGCTGGAGATTGGTCCCTATAGCCACCAGTGCTGATATGCTGTTTGGGGTTCTGCATTTTGGAGTTTGTCTGGGAAGCCGTACAAGAGAACGCCGGTTAGCTCTAATCATCCAAAAGCCATGTAGCATGGTCCATTTCCAAAGCTGCTGAGGCCCAGACTGGATGAAGTAGGGATGACTTTGTGAGTGAGTGCTTGGGAGCAGATCTAGACCGAACTTCTGTATGATGTATGTTGCACATGTGCACCGGAGGATGATTTCCTGTTCTTGAAATCCGTGTTGACAGAAGCCTATGGGCACTTACTTTGGCACTTTTGAGGCTTTTTGACAGGCATGTGTGCATTGGGCACAATAGCAAGCGTGGCCCTGCCTGCCTTTGAGAGCCTATCAAGCGATGGAAGTTGCTAAAACCGGGGAAATCTTGGCCGGCGAGACGCAGTTTCAAAGAGACTGTTTTCATACGGGGATGGATTTATGACAAAGACCATCATCGTCATCGCCGTCATCATCATCACCGCCGCCGCCGTTATTGTTACCATGATCATCGTGATCACCATCTTTATGGCGCGTTAGGGGAGCTCCGGCTGACTGCGTGCATTACCGTGGGCTTTTAATGAATGTTTGATCAGGGGGAAAGTTGCCCCAGTTTAAGGCAAATAAAAAAGAGAACAGAGCAGCATTTAAATTCCAGCCGAGCTTCAGTCGGGCAGAGAACTGAGGGAAACCATCTAAGACAGACTGACACAACGCTCCTTTTTTTAGCTGTGCTGTGGATGACTTAATCCTGATCTGTTCACAGCAGGTGGGCTAGCTTCACTTCTGTACTACTGTCGGGGGACAATTAGAGGAGCTACAAAAACAACGAGCCATATTTGTAGCATATTTGGCTTGTGTGGATATGGAGTACAGGTTAGCTTTCTAGACAGCCAGCTATCTAATGTATCCAGTAACACTTTCTGTAAGCCAGGTATACATGATGCATAAGTGCATTCATAAAGATCTAAATCATTTATAATACTTGACATAAGCTTTTGTGAGTGTACATAAAAGTCCGTAGTACATTGTACCTTATAAAGCATTATAAGTGGTCTTTAGAAACTCTATGTATGTAATTATAAGCAGTCGTAAGTACTTAAACAAGCTTATGTCTGTTATTATGAGGTATTATGTAGTACATTGTACCTTATAAAGCATTATAAGTGGTCTTAAGAGACTCTATGTATGTAATTATAAGCAGTCGTAAGTCCTTAAACCTGCTTATGTCTGTTATTATGAGGTATTATGTAGTACATTGTACCTTATAAAGCCTTATAAGTGGTCTTTAGAGACTCTATGCATGTAATTATAAGCAGTCGTAAGTACTTAAACAAGCTTATGTCTGTTATTATGAGGTATTATGTAGTACATTGTACCTTATAAAGCCTTATAAGTGGTCTTTAGAGACTCTATGCATGTAATTATAAGCAGTCGTAAGTACTTAAACAAGCTTATGTCTGTTATTATGAGGTATTATGTAGTACATTGTACCTTATAAAGCATTATAAGTGGTCTTTAGAGACTCTATGCATGTAATTATAAGCAGTCGTAAGTACTTAAACAAGTTTATGTCTGTTATTATGAGGTATTATGTAGTACATTGTACCTTATAAAGCATTATAAGTGGTCTTAAGAAACTATGTATGTAATTATAATCAGTTGTAAGTACTTAAACCTGCTTATGTCTGTTATTATGAGGTATTATGTAGTACATTGTACCTTATAAAGCATTATAAGTGGTCTCAAGAGACTCTATGTATGTAATTATAAGCAGTCGTAAGTATTTAAACAAGCTTATGTCTGTTATTATGAGGTATTATGTAGTATGTTGCACCTTATAAAGCATTATAAGTGGTCTTAAGAGATTCTATGCATGTAATTATAAGCAGTCGTAAGTACTTAAAGAAGCTTATGTCTGTTATTATGAGGTATTATGTAGTACATTGTACCTTATAAAGCATTATAAGTGGTTTTTAGAAACTCTATGTATGTAATTATAAGCAGTCGTAAGTACTTAAACAAGCTTATGTCTGTTATTATGAGGTATTATGTAGTACATTGTACCTTATAAAGCATTATAAGTGGTCTTTAGAGACTCTATGCATGTAATTATAAGCAGTCGTAAGTACTTAAACAAGCTTATGTCTGTTATTATGAGGTATTATGTAGTACATTGTACCTTATAAAGCATTATAAGTGGTCTTTAGAAACTCTATGTATGTAATTATAAGCAGTCGTAAGTCCTTAAACCTGCTTATGTCTGTTATTATGAGGTATTATGTAGTACATTGTACCTTATAAAGCATTATAAGTGGTCTTAAGAAACTATGTATGTAATTATAAGCAGTTGTAAGTACTTAAACCTGCTTATGTCTGTTATTATGAGGCATTATGTAGTACATTGTACCTTATAAAGCATTATAAGTGGTCTCAAGAGACTCTATGTATGTAACTGTAAGCAGTCGTAAGTACTTAAACAAGCTTATGTCTGTTATTATGAGGTATTATGTAGTACATTGTCCCTTATAAAGCATTATAAGTGGTCTTTAGAAACTCTATGCATGTAATTATAGGCAGTCGTAAGTACTTAAACAAGCTTATGTCTGTTATTATGAGGTATTATGTAGTACATTGTACCTTATAAAGCATTATAAGTGGTCTTAAGAGACTCTATGTATGTAATTATAAGCAGTCGTAAGTACTTAAACAAGCTTATGCCTGTTATTATGAGGTATTATGTAGTACATTCTACCTTATAAAGCATAATAAGTGGTCTTTACAGACTCTATGTATGTAATTGTAAGCAGTTGTAGGCCCTTAAACCTGCTTATGTCTGTTATTATGAGGTATTATGTAGTACGTTGTACCTTATAAAGCATTATAAGTGGTCTTTAGAGACTCTATGTATGTAATTGTAAGCAGTCGTAAGCCCTTAAACCTGCTTATGTCTGTTATTATGAGGTATTATGTAGTACATTGTACCTTATAAAGCATTATAAGTGGTCTTTAGAAACTCTATGTATGTAATTATAAGCAGTCGTAAGTACTTAAACCTGCTTATGTCTGTTATTATGAGGTATTATGTAGTACATTGTCCCTTATAAAGCATTATAAGTGGTCTTTAGAGACTCTATGTATGTAATTATAAGCAGTCGTAAGTACTTAAACAAGCTTATGTCTGTTATTATGAGGTATTATGTAGTACATTCTACCTTATAAAGCATTATAAGTGTTTTTTAGAAACTCTGTGCATGTGATTATAAGCAGTCGTAAGTACTTAAACAAGCTTATGTCTGTTATTATGAGATATTATGTAGTACATTGTACCTTATAAAGCATTATAAGTGGTCTTTAGAGACTCTATGTATGTAATTATAAGCAGTCGTAAGTACTTAAACAAGCTTATATCTGTTATTATGAGGTATTATGTAGTACATTGTCCCTTATAAAGCATTATAAGTGGTCTTTAGAGACTATGCATGTAATTATAAGCAGTCGTAAGTACTTAAACAAGCTTATGTCTGTTATTATGAGGTATTATTACGGGGTAGTTTGGATAATGGATTGCCTATGAGCCCCCACAGCTACCCCAGGACTAGTTCTAGATGTACAAACATAGAGCATTGGGACATACATGGAACATATTGAGCCATTTAGCACATGCGGTCTTGTAGCACAGTAGCACTGCCAAAAATACGCCCGCCTGCCGATTCTTCATTGGGGCTTTCATATATTTGCTGTTTCTGAAGAGGAAGAGAAGTCTGTTTGTTTTGAAGGAGGATCTGTGGCTCCGAAGATTAGATAGCAGTCTGTGAGATCAGAACTAAGAGAATATGCTTCCACATAAAGGATCTGAAATATGCATACCATAAAATGAAAGGATACAAGTTATATATGCCACGTGGTCTTTTTAACCATGGATATTGTATTGTTTGGATCCTCTTGGGAACGCCATCAATAATTCATTGGCAAAAGTCATCGCTATCCATTTTTTATACCGGGTTCCTCCCGTTTCGTCATTTTAGCTCGCCGTTTGAATCCATGATTTATGGCTTGACCCTGCAATAGAGCGATTCAGCAACCGTGAAGGAATATATACCTAGCTGTGTTTCAGTGTATGTAAATGCCATTGAAATCTTTTACACACATATTACTACACAAAGGCTTTGCTGAGCCGGCTCATGTGGCAGGACCTTGGACTGGTTTCTAAGACACGGGGATGCTCAGAAAAGGCTTTTCTAACTCACTTTAAAGAGGAGGTTTTAACTGCGCTTGACTGGATCTATAGCCATAATGTACAGTATGTAAATTCAACATAGCTGTAGTTATAGTTATAGAAGTAACTGTGAGGAAATATGTTTGAACCATGTCGAGCTAATTTGCACACGTTACACAAAGCTCAGTCAGTTAGAGCCAGTTGCTGGGTGGCGACCCACCCAGCCACTTCATTAGGCAGACCTCCTTGTATCTACACACATTAGTCTATTACCCTGTTCTTCAGGACCTCCACAGGGCCACCATAGAGCAGAGGGTATGTGGGTGATGGATCATTCTCATCACTGCAGTGACACTGACACCCACAGGATGCTGTCCACAGGACGCTGCCCACAGGATGCTGTCCACAGGACGCTGCCGTCATAATGCTGTCCACAGGATGCTGCCCACAGAATGCTGCCCTCAGGACACTGCCCCCAGGACGCTGCCCACAGGATGCTGTCCACAGGACGTTGCCCACAGGACGCTGCCATCATGATGCTGTCTACAGGATGCTGCCCACAGAATGCTGCCCTCAGGATGCTGCCCACAGGATGCTGTCCATAGGATGCTGTCCCCAGGATGCTGTCCACAGGACATTGCCCCCAGGATGCTGCCCCAAGGATGCTGCCCTCAGGATGCTGTCCACAGGATGTTGCCCCCAGGATGCTTTCCACAGGACATTGCCCACAGGATGCTGCCCCCAGGATGCTGTCCACAGGATGCTGCCCCCAGGATGTTGTCCACAGGACGCTGCCCCCAGGATGCTGCCCTCAGGATGCTGTCCACAGGATGCTGCCCCCAGGATACTGTCCACAGGACATTGCCCACAGGATGCTGCCCCCAGGATGCTGTCCATAGGATGCTGCCCCCAGAATGCTGTCCACAGGACATTGCTTACATGATGCTGCCCCCAGGACGCTGCAGACAGGATGCTGTTGTGATGGATAGTTTTGGTTGAATTGTTGAATTGGTGTCAAGCAACACTGCTGTGTCTGATCCACTCACACCAGCACACACTAACACACCACACACATCAGTGTCACTGCAGTGCTGAGAATGATCCATCACCCACATCATACCTGCGCTGTGGTGGTCCTGTGGGGGTCCTGACCACTGAAGAACAGGGTAATACGGTATACAGAGAAACAGATGGACTACAGTCTGTACATGTAGAACCACAGAGTGTCCTATATGGTCAGTGGCGCTGATAACATGGACAGTAAGTGTAGATACAAGGAGGTGCACCGGATGAAGTGGCCAGTGGGTGTATATGGTACTGGGAAAATCCTACATGTTTATATTTTCAGTGCAAGAGAAACTCCTCCATCATGGATAAATGGTTTCGAGGGTCTTTTGGGACCTGCTTGAGGTCTTTCTGCTGGCAGAACATCATAAAAACAGTCCCCATTATTTTGTGATTAGATTATCTAGAACAGTGAGTGCATTGACATGCACTTAAGTAATCAAATAATGGGGAAACTACAGGAGGCAGACAGGCAGCGGTGGTAGCTCTGTATTTCTGCAACTGAGTAAACTCACAGAATAATACGCAACATAAACATAACATGCGAATGAAACTTAATGCCGCAGCTTTGCGCTGAAAACATGAGCATGGATTGTTAAGAAGACGAATATTATTTGAAATTGGTTTCAGTATCATGCCCAAACTGTTTTGTTGCCGTCTTGAAGTTGCTGTGTTAAACATATTTCTAGTTCCTGCTTATTTCCAGTTTTTAATATGTGCAAAAAAAACGACATTACAGTCAGGAGTCTACATGCACAGAGGAACCCCCTGTTATGTGCTACACTGTCCAGTGGGGGTCCAAAAAATGAAAGAAATCAGAGTCAGGAGTCTACATGCACAGAGGAACCCCCTGTTATGTGCTACACTGTCCAGTGGGGGTCCAAAAAACGAAAGAAATCAGAGTCAGGAGTCTACATGCATAGAGGAACCCCCTGTTGTGTGCTACACTGTCCAGTGGGGGCCCAAAAAACAAAAGAAATCAGAGTCAGGAGTCTACATGCATAGAGGAACCCCCTGTTATGTGCTACACTGTCCAGTGGGGGTCCAAAAAACGAAAGAAATCAGAGTCAGGAGTCTACATGCATAGAGGAACCCCCTGTTATGTGCTACACTGTCCAGTGGGGGTCCAAAAAACGAAAGAAATCAGAGTCAGGAGTCTACATGCATAGAGGAACCCCCTGTTATGTGCTACATGCCAGTGGGGGTCCAGAGAAAGAAATCAGAGTCCCACATGTTATGTGTTTTGTGCTACACTGTCCAGTGGGGGTCCAATAATCGAAAGAAATCAGAGTCAGGAGTCTACATGCATAGAGGAACCCCCTGTTTTGTGCTACACTGTCCAGTGGGGGTCCAAAAAAATTAAAGTAATCAGAGTCAGGAGTCTACATGCACCGAGGAACCCCCTGTTATGTGCTACACTGTCCAGTGGGGGTCCAAAAAAGGAAAGAGATCAGAGTCAGGAGTCTACATGCATAGAGGAACCCCCTGTTATGTGCTACACTGTCCAGTGGGGGTCCAAAAAACGAAAGAAATCAGAGTCAGGAGTCTACATGCATAGAGGAACCCCCTGTTATGTGCTACACTGTCCAGTGGGGGTCCAGAAAACGAAAGAAATCAGAGTCAGGAGTCCACATGCACAGAGGAACCCCCTGTTATGTGCTACACTGTCCAGTGGGGGTCCAAAAAACGAAAGAAATCAGAGTCAGGAGTCTACATGCATAGAGGAACCCCCTGTTATGTGCTACACTGTCCAGTGGGGGTCCAAAAAAATGAAAGTAATCAGAGTCAGGAGTCTACATGCACCGAGGAACCCCCTGTTATGTGCTACACTGTCCAGTGGGGGTCCAAAAAACGAAAGAAATCAGAGTCAGGAGTCCACATGCATAGAGGAACCCCCTGTTATGTGCTACACTGTCCAGTGGGGGGCCAAAAAACGAAAGAAATCAGAGTCAGGAGTCTACATGCACCGAGGGACCCCCTGTTATGTTCTAAAATCCAGTTCTCGTTATCAGATATCATAGCTGGATTGCTGGACCTTAACCTGACCCTAACTACCCCTTGAATATCGAGATGCTGAGTCTCTGTATGACTCTGTGTTAAGCCACTTATGAGCAATCAGGAGTAGAGGTGTGTTGTGAGAAGCACCCACACCTTTCCTTAAAGACTGCCTTTTCAAGGACAACACACCCGATCAGTTTTCTTGATGTCAGGCAGTTCTGTACAACTGCCTCAATACAAAACAGCTTGGAGGCAGAATAAAATTGCTTTGGCTTGTGGCCAAAAATCATTTGTCAGTCAGTTTTGGTTTTGTAAATAGTACAAAGTTCAAATATATATCTTGTATCGACATTACTGTAGGGAAGACGTTTTGTATAGTTCAATCAAGGGACTTCCAAAACTGGTGGAGTGAATCCAGTATCCATAATGCATTACAAGTGCATTCATAAAGACCTATAAAGCATTAATTATGTTTTTCATAATGCCTGGCATGAACGTATCATAAGCTTAATACACTCATTCACATAATGCCTTCATTCACAGAGCCGATCGTCATCACTTTACTTAAAGTCTGTTATGAAGGCTTATAAGCGTTCATTAGAAGTTATGTGCACTTCTTTCTGAGAATAATGAGAAACATTAGCCTAATTGTGGATACATATAAAGCATTGTGCAAATAAACACAATATCTGTGATAGTTATTAAGCTTTATGACATCAGTTTTACCAATAAAGTTAATAATAACGGGAATAAAATATGCTTTATAACACATGATGTCACTTCCTGTGCTATGAAGCCTTGTACAGTTCGGTTATACCAGTTGATGTGTTTGATTATGAATGCTTATGCACAGTTACAAAGGCTTATGTCTAGTATTTGTGACTTGTAAAGACTTCATAGTTCTTTATGAATGCACTTATAATGCATTATAGATGCCTGATTCATGGAAAGTGTTATCAAGCGTGCAATATATATATATATATATATATATATATATATATATATATATATATATATATATATATATATACACACTATACCAGGTACCAGGTACTTCCTTTAAAAGCGGCATTGTGGAACATGTATTTCGGATGAATATGTAGCTTGTTGAGGACGCTGAGAACCATGAATTATGAATTTAGCACTGTAGAGACATGCACAAGGGTTTTGCACGTCCCTGGTCAAATGACATAATGCATATTTGGTGTCTGTTTGAGTTTAGCATATGGAAGAGAAAAAAAATCAACATTTCTTTTTTCTTTCTTTGTCAGAAACTCGGACCGGTGTGCGCAGCTAAAAGTCAAGTAGGCTATTAAACAATCGGGCAGTCGAACACAACCACAACGTTAAACTCAGCAAATACATGAAGAAGATACAAAATAAGAGGTGCAGAAAATTTTGCTGAAATATTTTTGGAATTAATTTATTTCATTTCATAATTTATTTTTTCTTACACAAGAGAAAGGAAACATAGCCAACCAATGAAACATGTAATGAACAGAGGGTCCTTTTAACTTTTATATCCGACTGTCTCTTCTTTGGCATCTCCAGATGGATGTCAGGTGAAGAAGGGGGGTACAGGGTGGTCTTGCATTATTGTAGGAGGTCTTCTTAAAATAGCCTCACTGTTGGGATTTGACGAGTTATTTTGTGGAGGGGGGGGGTTGATCTTTGAGGCAATACGTTTGACGCATGACGGTTTGCTGATATCTAACACTTTCGACTGTGTGAAGACACAGATTGAGGGATTCAGCATGGTGGGCTCAGTTGCCCCTCTCTAGGGATAATAAAGGTGCTAAATGTGGTGCACTTATCTTCCTCGGATGATTTCGTTTTCATGTCTTATAGATGCAGTCAAATTGTACATGAATCATGAAAATTACAACCTCACTTTTGCTGTATGGGCTCTATGATCCTAATTTGACTTTATGGCTAGCAATCTATCCGTTATGAATTTAGCAGTGAACCGTCACGCACAAATGTTTGTGAGCTGCTGGTCAAATGACGTTTTTTTGACATGTAAATAAGTAAACAAGTCTCTCCGCAGCGAATATAGTTCGGCACATGCGAATACAAACTGTATTTAGTGTCTATTTGCTGAATTTAGCTGTCTCCGCCTCTCCCCCGGCTTCTCCGCTCTTCAGGACTCCACTTCCCAGAGGGCCACGCTCGATGACGTCATGTCTGTGCGCCCCCGGTCTGTGATTCGCTCTAGATCGCGCGAGGTTTAACCGCAGCTGTATCTAATTACTTCCTGTATTTAAGCCGCTCACAAACACTCACGCTTTGCGAAGCTTTGCCAAACCTAGGTTGGCACTCCTGAGCGGTCTTTCCTCGTATGGGCTTATTCTGGTTTCCGACTCCCTTCGTTCCTCTACTGCTCTTTCGCCTCATCCCTTTTGCTCGTGCTCTGACTCTCCGGTTTGAATCTCTGCTTTCTCTCTTCGGTCTTTCCCTGTAAACTTGTTCGCCCTCGCTGCTTGTTCTACCGGGTTGTGACCTCCGCCTGTCCCTGACTCTGATTTAGCTTCTCCCGTTGTTTTCGCTGTGTACTGGTGCTTGCTGTGGTTGCCTGTTTGTGAATAAACCCTTCCTGGTTTTTAATTCTGCACACGTCGGTCTCGAAGTCTTTTGTCTAACATTAGCATAATGAACGTAAAATAAATCTAATCTAGTCCAATGTAATCTAATCAAGTCCAGTGTTAAACTTGTTATATGTGGGGGAAAAAACGTACAAACATTTGGTGCTGAAAATAAATCTGCTCAATACAAGCAATTTTTTAAAATAATTTTTTGTTTTTATAATTTTTTTTTCTTACAGAAAAGAAGAGGAAATTTTTTACATAGAAAACCAACAAAGCCCATCATGAACAGGGTGTTCTTATAACTTTTGTTTATGACTATTAATCTATTTTCTCCTTTTTTCTTAATCTCATAACTGGGTTGAACTATTTATTTCTTGAACTGCATAACCATTTCATTAGACTGAATTCACTTGATACAGTTTTTGCCACTATAAAGTGATTAGTAATGTCAAATGTGTCGTTTTTGTTTATTATATACAGTATACAGCTCTGGAAATTAATAAGAGACCACCCCAGTGTCTTCTTAAATCAGCATCTCCACATGTACAGCAGGTTCTTAGTGAGGAACCGAAGGCTGGGTTCTAGCTTTACTGGCAGATACAGTAAGCGTCTGGTTCATAAGAACAAGGTCCAGCAGTAAACACACAGGACAACACAGCTACAGACTGGCAGAGGGCCAAACCCACCCTCTACTGACCGTGATGAGCGCCACCTCATTCCAGTGTCCCTTAACCACCGTAAGATGACCTCAGTGACCTACAGAGAGACTGGCGAGCGGTGGCTGGGGTGAACTGCACAGCGAGCATGGTTCTAAAAACAGGCTTCTGGAGGTCATTAGTGATTTTCTAAATACACAGATCTAATACAATATCTGATCTGGAGTTTGGGAGACATGGTTCCAGTAGTGTAGAGAACCAAACAGAACTGAGGAATCCTGGTCCAACACAAACCCAGAACCTGGACACCTAGAGACACTGAGCATGTTCAGGTGGGCTCTTGTATTTTTCCAGAGCTGTATGTGTATAGTGTGTGAAATTTTCACCAATAGAAATACTCCCACCCTGCTTCAGTCCTCAGATCTCTTTGTACGTGTATCGTTGTGGTTAACTGATGCAATTGTACTGTGACGCTATCGCATCACATAAATGAATGTTATGGGAGTTTTATGAGCCTTAACCTCAGCTTTACTTGGTTCGAGCGAGTCAGCATGCTGGTGATCCTGCTCAACTGCGTCACCCTCGGCATGTTCCAGCCCTGCCAGGACCTTGAGTGCCACTCGGAGAGGTGCAGCATTCTGCAGGTAAAGTAGGAAGCCGCAAAAATCGTTTCGATTCCACGTCCTTAATTGGACACACAAATCCAAATCTCAAATTTTTTGGCTTTTTTAATAATAAGCTGCCTGTTATATGGTTTATTATTTATTTGTATTTTTCTAAACAGAACTGAGACCCCATGATAGCTAAATTAATATATTGCCAGTGGCAATCACAGGGGTCCAAGCACTACTAGCCTTGTGAAACTTTCAGTGGGTTTTCAGAATGGCCTTTATTTATGATAGATATAAATTATAACAGGTTTTAAAAACATGTTTCTGACTTTCTCACCTTGCTATGGTAAGCACCAGAGATGTCACAAATAGGTCAAAAACATATACATTTAGCTGACGCTCTTATCCAGAGCGACTTACAAGGTTAATCATATTACAGGTGGGCTAATGTTGTGTTAGGAGTCTTGCCCAAGGACTCTTATTGGTGTAGCACAGCGTAGTCACCCAGACCCAGTCTCCCACATGTGGTGGTGGCTCTCTGGCGGGCAGTGGTGTTATCCACTGAGCTACACTGGGCTTTTATATACAGTACCTGTCAAAAGTTGAGATACATCCATCTAAATGGATGTTGTTGGTGATCTTAAAGACTCCACAGACTTCCAACTGACTAGATTCTGAACCAGTCCATATCCTGATACACCACATCTACTCCTGATGTACCACAGTATCGTATTTCTCCACCTCTAATATACGATATTTAAAAGTTCCAGTTCTCCTTTCAGGTTAGTGAATATTCATGAGGGACCGACCAATAGAATTGCTCCAAACCTGCTTAGTAATAAACCTTGTTCTATCAGCTCCACTGCAGGTTAAGACAGCTGGGTCCTCCTTCTGGAAAGCTCCATTCTGGAACATTCTATAATTCCACTAGTGCTAGTTTTGTAGTCTGATGACTTTCCTTTTATTCTACATTAAAGTACTAAGATAAAAATCAGGAGAACCTTCTATGAGTAGCTGTCCCTAAACTTTTGACTGGTAGTGTAGCTGTCAAAGGTTCCTGAACCTATCACCTTTTTCACGGCATGAGATTTCAGCCCACAGTTTTAAAGAAAGACAGACAGGTTGGAAGCTGGCCCTGCAAAAATAAGCTATGACTGCACCCGGCTGATCGAACCACACACACGTTTGAAGCTTTCAGGCTTCAGGTGGAGAAATACAGATGCAGCATATGGGCCTTTTAATTAAACCGTGTGTCCGGCTACTCAGTGACAGCGGCCGTATCTCTCCATAGGCGTTTGACGACTTCATCTTCGCCTTCTTCGCTGTGGAGATGGTGGTGAAGATGGTGGCTCTGGGGGTGTTTGGGCCGAAGTGTTACCTTGGCGACACGTGGAACCGCCTGGACCTCTTTATCGTCATGGCAGGGTGAGTGACCAATCATAAAGCAGCGCTGCGAAAGAGAGAGAAAGAGCCCCATTATCATGGCGAGTGTGTGTGCAGGCGAGTGTGTGTGCAGGCGTGTGCGGGCGTGTGTGTGTGTGTGTTTAATGTCAGTTCAAGTTTTAATGTCAGTTCCAGTCCTAATGTCAAGTCGATGTGTCACAGATATGCTCATGAATGGCAATTACTACCAGGCAATCCCAGAGATCACCCGATGTGCACTCCAATATGCACACATTCTCTCTCTCTCTCTCTCTCTCTCTCTCTCTCTCTCTCTCTCTCTCTCTCTCTCTCTCTCTCTCTCTCTCTCTCTCTCTCTCTCTCTCTCTCTCTCTCTCTCTCTCTCTCTCTCTCTCTCTCTCTCTCTCACTACACCTCTCTCTCACTACACCTCTCTCTCTCTACACCTCTCTCTCTCTCTCTCTCTCTCTCTCTCTCTCTCTCTCTCTTTCTCTCTCTCTCAGTGCTTCTTTTACTCGTCTGCAGTCATCCCTACTTGGCTCTCTCACGGTCCCTTACACTCTCTCTCTCTCTCTCTCTCTCTCTCTCTCTCTTCTCTCTCACTCACAGAATCTCTACACTCTCTAAGTCTCTCTCTCTCTCTCGTCTCTCGATGACTCTCTCTCGCTCTCTCTCACTCTCTCTCTCTCTCTCTCTCTCTCTCTCTCTCTCTACAATTCTCTCTCAGCTCGTCTCTCTCTCTCTCTCTCTAGTATCTCTCTCTCTACACCTCTCTTTATCTCTCTATCATGGTATCTCACACTCTCTCTCTCTCTCTCTCTCTAGGTAACCAAGTGGAACTGTTTACTCCTCTCTCTCTCTCTCTCTCTCTCTCTCTCTCTCTCACTACACCTCTCTCTCACTACACCTCTCTCTCTACACCTCTCTCTCTCTCTCTCTCTCTTTTCTCTCTCTCTCTCTCTCACTACACCTCTCTCTCACTACACCTCTCTCTCTCTACACCTCTCTCTCTCTCTCTCTTTCTCTCTCTCTCTCTCTCACTACACCTCTCTCTCTCAAAATATGCTTTATATTTGATCTCTGTTAATTATGGGCAGGTTTTTATATCATTTAGTGATATCATTTTTATTTTAGAGCTATCATTTCTAAATTTAGAAGTATAGTTTTCACATTTAGTACTATAATTTTTAATTTTAGTGCTTTAATTTTCACATTTAGTACTATAATTTTTAATTTTAGTGCTTTAATTTTCACATTTAGTACTATAATTTGTAATTTTAGTACTTTTTTTTACATTTAGCACTATATTTTTCACATTTATCAAGTTATTGTAGATCATTTCCAGTAATCACACCATGAATTATATTTTTAAAATGATAATTGTGATAGTCTGTACTTGAACAGAGCAACAAATTCTGATTTATTTTTCCATTAGGCATTTAGTATTTGTTTTGAATTCACATATTGTAGCTTACCTTTTACCTTATTTCAGTTTATAAAAAGTAAACCATTCCTAGCTCTAGGAAAAAAAGTCAGTACAGTAAATTACTGGCTTCTAGTTGCACTATGTTCTTGGACACTGTGGGCTAACCAAAATGGGTTTTTCAGGGCTCATTCAGATATCAGTTATCAGTAATAAAGGACACAGATAATAAATATCAGGGTCGATATTCACTTACCATAGTGCTGTTGTTTATGGTCCATAATTTTATAGTGTAAGAAATTACATGATTGCAACTCACACTTACTTAAACATTTTATTAAATGCATATTAGAACATTATAAAACAGATTTAAAGCTTTAGACAGTTTAAAGTTTTTGTTTTTCCAGCTGAGTTAAGCCAAGTGAGCAGTCGTCTCAGTCACAGACACTCCACCCATCTGTGTTTCCATCTGTGTTTCCCCAGGGACTGCTTTTGTCGTGACTCTGTTTTCAAGACTGCCTCCTTTAGAATGTCATGCTTGTCAGCAGGCCTGTGATTGGTCGCCTTAAATGCTTTTCAGTCTGCTGGTCTGTATGGGGGAATCCTAATTACACAAACTTGCAACACTTGGTAGCCATCAGAATTTCAACAAGCATGTTATTAAATATCACAATTATGTTTTAGATGTTGATATTATATTCTAGTATATTCTAAATAGAAATATTTACAATATGTCCAAAACTTTTTGTAGACACTGGCTCAATTCATATTTCTTTTAAAATCTAGGGAATTTGTGGCAACAGACTCCACTGTTACACCAGATGTTGGAACATTTCTGTGTAGATTGAATTGCATTCAGCCACAAGAGCATTAGATGACCAGTTGTGGATCATTCCACCTCATTCCAAAGACATTAGAGGGAGCTCCATCACTCCAGACAATACAGCTTCACTGCGCTAGAGCCCAGTATGCGGTGGGGGCTGTATATCACTCCAGCTGACATTTGATGTAGGCCATGGTGGTCAACATTAGGCTCATGGGAGCTACATACACAACTGAACACCTGCGTCAGCAGTGGGTGAAGATTAAGGTAGCTGAATTTACTAATTAGATCTGGTGTCTAATTAACTAGGCATCTGGATACATCTGGAGATGAAATGTATAATTTAATTTGTGTCGGTTTTGTGTGTTTCTTGCTCGTAGGATGTTGGAGTACTCGCTAGATGGACACAACGTCAGTTTCTCTGCAATCCGAACTGTCCGAGTTCTCAGACCACTTCGAGCCATCAATAGAGTGCCGAGTAAGTCTCTTTCTCTTTCTTTCCCTCACACACATACAGCTATTACACACTCGTGTGGTCTAGAGCAGAGTTACTCACTGAGTGGTTCACTAAGCTTGAATCATCGGCTCCCGTGGCAGTTAGTAATTACTGGCTAATAGTCTCGCCTATAGCCTAATGCAGCCGATACGGTTAGCACAGCCCTTCATTTAAAACTCCATTGGTTAAAGGTATAGAACCAGCTTTCATATAGTGAAAGGACAGCTTCTGAAACCTAGCCAGTGAACTAATCCCAACTCTAACCATTAAACAGTCAGGTGGAATTTCGTCTCTTCATCCAGGAATCTAATGCAATTTCATATTTAATCAGTCATAAGCTCATCAGACCGGTCAGTTCGCCTGTTTAAGGTGGTAGTAACTTGTATATACCTGCGGGGTGTGAGTAATGGGATCCATAGATTGAGAAGCAGTGCTACGGCCATAGTGTGAAGGAAGTAGCTGAATCTGCAGGTGTATGGAAGCCGACGGTCAACCGGGTCTACCAGCAGTGGATAAGATCCCAGTCTACAGGAATTCTCCTCGGAATTGTGCCAGGAAAGACATCCACCAAATCCGGCCCAACTGACCAATTCTTTTAATATTTAATTAATAATTTAATGTTAATTTAATAAAGTTTATCACTGTGAAATTACCACATCATTACCTACTTACTACCGATCTGTAAAGTGCTACCAAAAAGCAATATCTGATCACTGAGCATTTGAAAAGTATAAGCCATTTATTGCCCTCCAAACGTAATACCGGAAGTAGTTCAGTAATCCATGCAGGGTTCGAATCCAAGCCCAATGCTGCTGATCTAAAACCTGCAGATTGTATTTTGTATATTTTGATGCCTGGACATAATTCGGTCTTCTCTGAAGGCCTGGAAGGTCCTGGGGGTTCCCCTCTGATGGAACTGGAGCTCCATGTGTGCTACCATGCTTTCTAGCACCGTATGAAGGTTTTGAATTATATGAACCACACAAATTCATTTCGGGCATAATTCACCAACTCTTATTAATTATTAGCAATGGGAAACCAAAAAACTTTATTGGGTCATGACACTTTTGCATTGTTGGAAAGCACCGTAAGATCCTGGATGACTAATTAGCCGACAGATTTGCTAAGGGGACCTGGTGGTCCTGTTGGTTCCCTCTTGAATGTGTTGCCCCTTTGGAAGTAGGACTGCTGCTCTACAGTCTTCGTGATGTAATGAAGTCGGGCACTGAGGCTGAGTGTTACTCTCTCCTTGGCTCTGCCATGCGCATTGATTTGAAATGATTCGGGCTGCACTGAGACGGAAAAAGATACGTGCGCAATATTTATAGACGCGTACTCTCTCACTCACTCTGTCATGTACAGGGAGGCAGTTATAGCTTCCTAAATGCCACAAAGCCGCTCACTGAGGATGACTTTTACAGCTCACTGTCTGGAATTACCGCTCCCGTATCTGGGAGCTTCTGGATCACAAGTATAATGTGCTGAAGCTCATAATCAGATAGAAGGATGTCCGTTATTAACTACGCTTATGCCAATGGCTTGTTATCAGTGTAACTAAGACTGATAGTCTAGCTAAGGTATGTAGTAGGTTCCTTTGTCATAGAACCGAATCAGGTCTACGTCGAGCTATAGGAATTTTTCTTCCAAACAATAAATTTATCCAATTGTAGAACATGTTTGGAGGTTCTAACTGGAGTTAAGAGGCTAACATTGCTAACCAACACTCAATAAAGTCACCCACAGTTTCACCAAAACTTTTAAGCTGCAAGCCATACACAGGTCAAGGCCACAAAATCGAGTTGACATGTTCACGACACAGAGGTATTCATGAAGCAGGACTGATCTCGGATCAGACGAAAATACAGATACTAGATCAGCACTCCTGATTCCTGGGGAGCATTGCGACTATGGTCCCTGTAACCTGAAGTGGTCTTAATGGAGACCAGGATGCAGTTTTTGTGTTGTTTTTCATTTTTATGGAATTATAATAATTACATTATCCCAAAACTTAATACCGGTAGTAGTTCAGTAATCCATGCAGGGTTCAAATCCAAGCCCAATGCTGCTGACCTAAAATTGTATTTTGTATATTTTAATGCATGGACATCATTCGGTCTTCTCTGAAGGCCTGGAAGGTCCTGAGGGTTCCCCTCTGATGGAACTGGAGCTCCATGTGTGCTACCATGTTTTCTAGCACCATGTGAAGGTTTTGAATTATTGGGATTGTTCCTCACACAACCACACACATTCATTTCGAGCATAATTCACAAACTCTCATTAATTATTAGCAATGGGAAACCAAAAAACTTTATTGGATCTTGACACTTTTGCATTGTTGGAAAGCACTGTAAGAATTTTCGTCCCAAACAATAAATTTATCCAATTGTAGAACATGTTTGGAGGTTCTAACTGGAGCTAGGAGGCTAACATTGCTAACCAATACTCAATAAAGTCACCCACGGTTTTACCAAAACTTTTAAGCCACAAGCCACATACAGGTCAAGGCCACAAAATCGAGTTGAGGTGTTCAGGACACAGAGGTATTCATAAAGCAGGACTGATCTCGGATCAGACGAAAATACCGATCCTAGATCAGCACTCCTGATTCCTGGGGTGCATTGCGAATATGGTCCCTGTAACCTGAAGTGGCCTTAATGAAGACCAGGATGCGGTTTTAGCAAGACGAAAGTAGTTTTGGTGTTGTTTTCATTTCCATGGAATAATAATAATTACATTATCCCACATTCTAATATACAACTACTATTAGTAGTACTATTAATGGGGGATGGTGGAGGGTATCAATATAGTCCAGTTCTTCAGCCCCAGCTTTCAGCTTTAGTTTTACAGGAGTTGGTGTAGTGTCGTTTTGACCAGTTCTACCAGTTTCTCTATGATTTTAGACCTCTCCAAATGCTTTAGGCCAGTCATTTTTATGAACTGGACACTCCTGCTCCTGGAGAAATAATCCCAGGTTATAATAATCGGTAAAAAAATGAAAGACTATCCTTAAAAACACTCATCATCTTCTACGGAAAAGGATGTTGATTGTTGGCTGTGAATTCCCAAGGTAATAGCAATGACAATGGTAATTACATAATAGTGCCTTCACTTGAAACAGTAGGACAGATATTGGAACGGAATAACAGCCAAGGCAGTGTGTAAATCAAGGGGCCCCGCCCGAATTAGATTTCTTCATATTTACAATATTACTGCCCAAATACCAATCCTAGATCAGCACTCCTGAATCCTGGGGTGGATTGCGACTATGGTCCCTGTAACCTGAAGTGGCCTTAATGGAGACCAGGATACAGTTTTAGCAGGACGAAAGTAGTTTTTGTTTTTTGGTTGTTTTTTTTTTTTCATTTTCAATGTAGTCTAGTTCTTAAAGCCCCCTTCAGATGTTCAGCTTTAGTTTTACAGGAGTTGGAGTAGTGTCGTTTTGACCAGTTCTACCAGTTTCTCTATGATTTTTGACCTCTCCAAATGCTTTAGGCCAGTCATTTTTATGAACTGGACACTCCTGCTCCTGGAGAAATAATCCCAGGTTATAATAATCGGTAAAAATTTAAAGACTACCCTTAAAAACACTCATCATCTTCTATGGAAAAGGATGTTGATCGTTGGCTGTGAATTCCCAAGGTAATAACAATGACAATGTTAATGATATAATAGTGCCTTCACTTGAAACAGTAGGACAGATATTGGAACGGAATAACAGCCAAGGCAGTGTGTAAATCAAGGGGCCCCGCCCAGATTAGATTTCTTCATATTTATAATATTACTGCCCAAATATCAATCCTAGATCAGCACTCCTGAATCCTGGGGTGGATTGCGACTATGTTCCCTGTAACCTGAAGTGGCCTTAATGAAGACCATGATGCGGTTTTAGCAGGACTAAAGTAGTTTTTGTTTTTTGGGTTTTTTTCATTTCATTTTCAATGTAGTCTAGTTCTTAAAGCCCCCTTCAGATGTTCAGCTTTAGTTTTACAGGAGTTGGTGTAGTGTCGTTTTGACCAGTTCTACCAGTTTCTCTATGATTTTAGACCTCTCCAAATTCTTTAGGCCAGTCATTTTTATGAATTGGACACTCCTGCTCCTGGAGAAATAATCCCAGATTATAATAATCTGTAAAAATTGAAAGACTATATTACAATATTATGCCAAAAATACCAAAGCCTAGATCAGCACTCCTGAATCCTGGGGGGATTGCGACTATGTTCCCTGTAACCTGTAAGTTTAAAAACACTCATCATCTTCTACGGAAAAGGATGTTGATCGTTGGCTGTGAATTCCCAAGGTAATAACAATGACAATGTTAATGACATAATAGTGCCTTCACTTGAAACAGTAGGACAGATATTGGAATGGAATAACAGCCAAGGCAGTGTGTAAATCAAGGGGCCCCGCCCGGATTAGATTTCTTCATATTTACAATATTACTGCCCAAATACCAATCCTAGATCAGCACTCCTGAATCCTGGGGTGGATTGCGACTATGTTCCCTGTAACCTGAAGTGGCCTTAATGAAGACCATGATGCGGTTTTAGCAGGACGAAAGTAGTTTTTGTTTTTTGGGGGTTTTTTTTTTCATTTTCAATGTAGTCTAGTTCTTAAAGCTCCCTTCAGATATTCAGCTTTAGTTTTACAGGAGTTGGTGTAGTGTCGTTTTGACCAGTTCTACCAGTTTCTCTATGATTTTTGACCTCTCCAAATGCTTTAGGCCAGTCATTTTTATGAACTGGACACTCCTGCTCCTGGAGAAATAATCCCAGGTTATAATAATCTGTAAAAATTGAAAGACTATCGTTAAAAACACTCATCATCTTCTGTGTAAAGGATGTTGATCATTGGCTGTGAATTCCCAAGGTAATAACAATGACAATGTTAATGATGTAATAGTGCCTTCACTTGAAACAGTAGGACAGATATTGGAATGGAATAACAGCCAAGGCAGTGTGTAAATCAAGGGGCCCCGCCCGGATTAGATTTCTTCATATTTACAATATTACTGCCCAAATACCAATCCTAGATCAGCACTCCTGAATCCTGGGGTGGATTGCGACTATGGTCTCTGGAACCTGAAGTGGCCTTAATGAAGACCATGATGCGGTTTTAGCAGGACGAAAGTATTTTTTGTTTTTTGGGTTTTTTTTTTTCATTTTCAATGTAGTCCAGTTCTTAAAGCCCCCTTCAGATTTTCAGCTTTAGTTTTAAAGGAGTTGGTGTAGTGTCGTTTTGACCAGTTCTATCAGTTTCTCTATGATTTTTGACCTCTCCAAATGCTTCAGGCCAGTCATTTTTATGAACTGGACACTCCTGCTCCTGGAGAAATAATCCCAGGTTATAATAATCTGTAAAAATTGAAAGACTATCGTTAAAAACACTCATCATCTTCTACGGAAAAGGATGTTGATCGTTGGCTGTGAATTCCCAAGGTAATAACAATGACAATGTTAATGACATAATAGTGCCTTCACTTGAAACAGTAGGACAGATGTTGGAACGGAATAACAGCCAAGGCAGTGTGTAAATCAAGGGGCCCCGCCCGGATTAGATTTCTTCATATTTACAATATTACTGCCCAAATACCAATCCTAGATCAGCACTCCTGAATCCTGGGGTGGATTGCGACTATGTTCCCTGTAACCTGAAGTGGCCTTAATGAAGACCAAGATACAGTTTTAGCAGGACGAAAGTAGTTTTTGTTTTTTGGGGTTTTTTTTGTTTTTTTCATTTTCGATGTAGTCTAGTTCTTAAAGCCCCCTTCAGATGTTCAGCTTTAGTTTTACAGGAGTTGGGGTTGGAGTCGTGCAAATCATAAGTATTACAGACGTCCTGCGGTGTACTGGCATTACCCCACTCACGTTCGAATAGCGCTTCTGTCAGGCTGTTGGGTGCTTGTAAACATAGCCATTATATGTGTAGTGGCGATAGTCGTGATTCAGCATCAGCAGTGCGCCGTGCTTTATAAAAAGCAATAAATCAGTGCAAACCAGAAATGCGCAGGCTCGCTTTCGAGTAGGCTGTCAGCAAATAGATAAATAAGTTGGTTGAACGTGTGTGTAGCAGTGCAGTAATAGATTTTGGACTCAGTGAGGAATGAGACCCCGTGGCTGTTAAGTTTCCAATTCGATTACTCTCAAACCACTGAACAGGGCGTTAGCCAAGCACCGCGACGGTGCGATTATGCACTCTGACGGCGTGTGTGTATATATGTGTGTGCATGTGTCTTGCTGCACTTCTTAGCAAGGCTGTTCCATTGATTTGATTTACGTTGTGTGCTGAAGAACATAAGCATGCGCATGCTGGAGTCCTCGCATGGCTTGCTCAGTTTGTTGGGCGCTCTAGATGCGAATGATGCCAGGAAAAGCATGTCCATATGTGCATTAACCTTTAACCGCTGTGTTTAGTGTCTGCATGTGAAGGCATCGCACGTGTGCCAGTGCCCATTTGGAGTCCCTGGATGTGTGTATTTGTCCTAGGCAGAATAATTCAGTTTGGTAATAGAGCAGGAATGTACAAACATGTAAACACGTCTGGATTATCTCATCCCGTTACAAGCCTGTCCATCCTGAGACCTGAACAAACACATTATCATCGCATGTGTTCCCATGTCCAACTTTTAAATTCGGCTGTCCTGGAATGCATTGACCTTCCTGGCAACAGAAGAGGGTGGCACAAAGGTTCTAGAAGTCTCAGGGCACCCTTTTAATTCGGGACCAATAGGGAAAATGACATATCTGAACAGCCCAGCAAGTAATGGGTGAGAAGGCTTATCTTTTAGGATATGTCTGGAACCTGGCCACCATCTTGAAAGCCGCCATATTGGATCAAGGGCAGATTTTCCCAATGGGAAGCTGGTCATGTAGCATATCAAAGAAGACCAGGATTTTCTCAGAAATTGGTTGCCACGTTCAGATTTGCAATATCTCTTTCTCTTTCTGAAATAAAAGGATGTCCTGAGATGTCCTTTTGACCCTGTATACAGTACTGTGAAAAGATCAGTGACCACACCTCATTTATTTAACTTCCAACCAAAAAATACTCATTGAGTACCAGTTATTTGGGTTCCAAAGAAAATGAGACTTTTAACAACCTCATGCAAGACCCGCTAGCCCAGTGTTTCCCAACCTTGCGCCTGGAGGCACCCTGTCCTGCACCCGAGACACCTGATTTAACTTAACAGCTCATTAACAAACCCCTTTCAGAGTTGCAGGGTTGGGGTGTTTAAGCAAGGAGCGCACTAGGCATGATGCCTCCAGGACCAGGGTTGAAGAACACTGTGCTAGACCATCAAAACTGCCCCATTAGATACACAGCTCATAATCAGATAGAAGGATGTCCGTTATTGGCTACGCTTATGCCAATGGCTTGATATCAGTGTAACTAAGACTGATAGTCTAGCTAAGGTATGTAGTAGGTTTCCTTTGTCATAGTCTGAATCAGGTCTATGTCGAGCTATAGGAATTTTTCTTCCAAACAATAAATTTATCCAATTGTAGGGGTTTCTAAACCTGGGTTGATCACAGTCTGAGTGTCTGAACTTTGACTTTTATGCAAGGTTAAGACTCGTTTTCGATTGTTTCGACTTGATCGACTATCCAGACTTGAGGTTTTGGGCTGATAACACTGATAACTTATCGTTAGCACACTGACTGATGTGGTTTGTGTAGCTCAGTGGATAACACCACTACCCTCCAGGGAACCACCACCACCACATGTGGGAGACTAGGGTTCGGTTCCTGGTCTAGGTGACTATGCTGTGCTACAACAATAACAAGAGTCCTTGGGCAAGAATACCCTTGTAAGTCACTCTGGATAAGAGCGTCAGCTAAATGCCGTAAATGATCAGTTTCTACATTTACGGAATTTAGCTGACGCTCTTATCCAGAGTGACTTACAAGGGTATTCATATCACAGGTAGGCACAGGTAATGTTTGGAGTCTTGCCCAAGGACTCCTATTGGTGTAGCACAGCATAGTCACCCAGACCGGGATTCAAACCCCAGCCTCCCACACATTGTGGTGGCTCCTTGCTGGGTAGTAGTGTTGTCCGCTGAGCTACACCAACCAGTTTCTACTTCCTCCATATCTGGGAGTAAGTATGGTATTTCTAGATCATGACATGATTCCTTAGCTCCCTTTCAACCAATCAAATGCTAGCATACCTATATTGGAGCTGTATTGTAGACATGGCCTTATGGAAGCACATCAGAATTATCTAAAGGTAGCCTTAAACTTGAGACATGGTATGTGGCGTGAGAGTGGAGGCAATCATGGCTCTGCCCCGACTCGTTGGCTTTATGCATGGTTGTGGCCAATCAATTATTGGTAGGGACATGTCCCCACTGTCCATATGCAACCTACACCCATGCTTTTATAAATCTGGCAGGACTTCAATAACGTTTGTGCTGCTTTTAGCTGCAGGTGTTGAAGTGATATAAATTAGGCAACCAGCCCACTAAAGTCCAACTAAAATTGATCACCTAGCATTTGGGGCAATCCCTGAATCATACGGGCCAAAAACTGTCATAACTTTTCTTCATAGCGCTCCGGAAATTTATTTTATATCCCCTATAAGAAAATTTGCCCTGGACAAAGAAGCTGCCACTTGAATTATACAGACTATTAAAGCAATCACTGACATTCACAGTAGATTAAAAAAAGAAGAAAAGAAAGGAAAGAAAAGCAAACACGAAAGCATGCGCAGAATAAATGAAAAGAAGAGCAAATCCAAAATGCAAACAGTGCCATGCAACCATTCATTTCCCTCCCTCCTTATTTCCTGAGTTTATATGATTCGCTGATAGAGGGATGAAAGACTTTTTGTATCCGTCCAAATTGGAATCCTCCCCTGAGGGAGCAGGGCATACGCCGAGCGCGGGATATGGGAGGGCTCTGACATCATTCTCTTTGCTTGTTTAATAACGGCCCTGTCAAAAAGTGGTTTGGAGGGAGGGATGCACCCATACGCCCATCACTTTCGTTTTAAATGGGAAGCTGACAAACCAAAGTGAGATTCCGTGACATGTAATAGTCTCCACTACAGCATGACAGAACAGCATCATTACCCTCTGTCCACCCCCAGCTGCCCTGGAGTCTAGGCACGACGTAAGACTGCCGTTTGCAGATTTCACACGGACCCACTCCAAGACATGGTGAAGCAGCACTCGGTCAGATACTCAACCTTCTCTACAGCGAGATGGCATCTTGGTACATAACAGGGCCAGATTTACTAAAGAGGATGGATCGTCCTGACTGTTCAGGGGGCTTGGTACTGGTGGGTGTGTCCAATTTAAGACCGCATCTACTTAAAACATCAATGCAACTGAACACAGGTCCAACTTCCCGGACCAAAATGTTACCTTGGGTGTTTAAGGTGGTAGTAACTTCACGTTCCTGGAGATGGCGCTGCACAAGGACGATGGGGCTATCAATGAGGGGATTCATAGATTGAGAAGAGGTGGTACAGTGCAGGGAATGTCTCGCTCCATGTGTGGTAAATGGCTCCACAGCAGATGTTAATGATTGGCTGAAAGGAGTGACTGCATTTGGGCGTGTGTATAAATATATATAAAGGCAACCTTAGTCCAATAGATATGGATTAATTATGATTATCCATTATTTCTACTATAAATCTCCAATTAGTATTTGTCCTGTATGACAACATGTCGTTTACAAGGTCGCAAAATGTCGTAAACTCTGACCTTTGTGCTAAAATACGAGTTTCAGAATTATCAGGATCTCAGCCATCTGAGAATTTAACAATATGATTTTTTAATTCTCTGCTGGAGCCGGCTAAATAACAATGTAGGGAAAAAATTGAGAAGGTGAAGTTCTCCTTAACCACACCCACGCTAGCAGTTAGCAGTTGCCTCCACTTGCAAAATAGTTGTGAACCAGAATATTGGTGTTGAAAGCAATCTGTCGGTTCATTTAGCAAGCTAGCGATAGTTATACCAGTTTGCATGAACATAGGGCACTTGTGAGTCGTGTGGTGGTGATGTTGCTAGAGGGCGATTGCCCATCGCTGTTTTGTATAACCACAAGAAAAGTAAAAATATAGTCTTTTAATCATAAACATGACATAAAAATTGCAGTTTTTGTTCATTACTTGCAAAAAAATAAAAAATATATATTTCTACAGTACTGGTCAAAAGTTTAGACACTGCTACTTTTCTGATACTGTAGTTAAAACTTTAACATGAACATAAAATACCGAAAATATAGTCCCAAAATCTCAAAAGTTAATTTACATTGAACAGAATGTAGCCGGGATCCTTGGTAGTTTTGCAGCCAAAGTTTGAGCTATTGCCTCATACACTACCAATCACAAGTTCGGCTACTCCTACAAGGTTCTCCTTACATTAATCTTATTACTTAACCGTACAATACAAGACGCCAAACTATAAAATATACAGTCCACCTTAAAACCCTCCAGAGTGGAGCTGTACAGGAGGAGGAACCAGCTTTCCTAACCTGCAGTGGAGCTGATAGAACAAGGTTTATGTCTAAGCAGGTTTGGAGCGATTCTATTGGTCGGTCCATCATGAATATTCACTAACCTGAAAGGAGAGCTAGAGCTTTTACACTGTGCAGTAAAACTAAACTAGATCTATATTAGAGGTGGAGATATGGAGGAATATCATACTGTGCTACGTCAGGAGTAGATGGGGTATTACAGTGTATCCCCCATATCTCTGACCAACATATCCAAGCACGAATCAGACCAGCTAAATCAAACCAGGCGCTGTATATCACACCCTGGGCGGCTTCACATGCCTGAGAACTGAAAACAAGACTACCACACTTTGCCGTCAGCTCAGAGGTCTTTTCAAACCATAGCCCCAACACCTGGAGACTAAACATATCGAACCTGTATCTAAGTCTATTCAATTCTGCCAGAGCTCTGTCTGATACCTTCCACTCTTAAGCTTATCGTTATAGTTCAGCTCCTCTATCAGGTGATTCTGAAAGCTTTTGTGGTTGTTTGTAGAGCCGCCAAATGTTGGGAAGTTATCGAGAACAGGAGATGGTGGGCTGAAGGATAGATAAATAAATGATAATGGGCTACAAGCCCACCGGACAAGTCACCTGTACCTGAAACATACCGCGTGTATACCGCAAATGAAATCCCAGCGGTCATTGGTGCTCATGGACGTATTGTCCATGAGCACCAATGACCGCTGGGATTTCATTCGGCATGGTGTGGACAGGTTTCGGGATGTAGACCATACGAATGTTCAGACACTCTTGCGTCAAGGAATTACACAGTTGGGCCAGATTTGGTGGAGGCCTTCCCTGGCACAGTTCTAAAGGGGAATTTCCTGTAGACTGGGATTTTAGCCACTGCTGGTAGACCCGTATGACCGTACGCTTCCATACACCTGCAGATTCAGCTGCTTCCTTAACATCTGCTTTGGAGCCATTTTCTATGGATCCCATCACTCACACCCCACAGGTATCTACAGCCCCATCATCCTCGTGCAGCGCCATCTGCAGGAGCCTGAAGTTACTACTACCTTAAACACACAAGGGGACTCATTTTTTGTCCGGTGAGTACATATTTTAGTTTAGCACTGTACGAAGTAGCACAGACCTGGACCTTAGAGCACCGTTAGCTCGGTGTGAGGACAGTATTGCTAGGGATGAGGTGCTAGCTCTTAGCATTGTCATGGTGGTGGTATTTTGATGCACAAAGGCTACGTACCAAGGGTGGTGTCGCTGTCAGACGCTGCTATATAATGTGTTTCAAGGTCAATCGCTTTTTCCTTCGCTTTTTTGTCTCTTTTCAATTGCGCACATTAGCTCACCTGCTGAGACACAGTGAAATGGCTACCGCAGTAAAAAGGTAATGTGCTTGAATAAGAGGTCACTGTTACGCAAAGGACCACCCCTTCAGAGGTCAGTGAAGCCAAAGCGACGCAAATATCAGGGTTCACCAAAGCTGACACCATATTTCGCAGGGGTGACACCGAAGCTATTCCTTATTGCTACACTCAGTGACACTCAAACTTCCTTCTCTGGCAGTCCAAAACGGCTTTCACCAGAACCACTCTCGGAAAACATACCCTACTCTTAAAGCCAGATCTACAGTCTGGAAATTCAGTCCTTTCAACAGCCAGGCACTAGGTTTTAGGCACTTGCTGTGCAATTCCCAGGTAGATGCCTGTTTCTTGCTAGGCAACTGCTATAAGCTCCCCAAACAAAAAGGTAAACCCCTCTGTGATATTCTGGGGGCTGTTTTGATTACATGGAAATGGCTTCTGTGGTTGAAGTCACAGTAAATTTGAACCACAGTGCCTACGCTGAGCTGCTGGGCAGCCAGATTTTGTCATTTGCGCATCATCATCTTACCCAGGAACATAACATTCCCATTCCGGTATTCCAAAATGACAGTTCTGGCATTCACAGGGCTGCAGTTGTGATTGGGATGATAACCATTCGGTTATCCCAGGGCTAGAATCCTTTTGAAACTCTGTGGGAACTATCTGGAACAACCAGTAAAAGCAGCCAGGGAAGGCATCCATCAAATCTGGCCCAACTGCACAATTCTTTGATGCAAGAGTGGCTGAACGTTGATGTGGCCCACATCCAGAAACTCAGACAGTCCATCCCAAATCAAATGGGAGCTGTTAGATTAGGTACGTTTCAGTCAGCGGTGATTTGTCTTGTCTGAAGAGCTTAGTATCCCAGGTGGTTGCTTATGTGGAGTAATAGGAATGTGAGCCTGTATGCTGGAAAAATTGGTTCTTGAATTTCATTTGCGCAACTTACAGGCTGGAATGGTTTATATTTATATAAATATATATACATTCATCTTTTTAAAATCAGATTAGAGCCACCTTCGTATGTGGTCTTAGCATATGGATGTCAGATTCCTGGCCATGCGACTTGAACAAGAACAGCCAGAACAGAATTCAAGTGGGTTATTTTACAAAACATGCACCATCATTTGGCGTTAAGGTGGCAGTACCACTGAACACTACCCATCAATTCATCTTACCGTTATTTGCCTTTCTCTTGCTCTTATGAATGGCAATATTCATAGCAAAAGCTCTTTCTGCTGGTGAGTTTGTTGTCATGGCATTGGTGGTTCATTCGCAGGACGCTATTGATTAGGAAATCTGCACACGGGTCGTTTCAGGACACAGTATTCACAACAATGATAGATTTGAGTCTCCAGCACAAATGTGAACCAGATCAGATCTGAGCAAAAAGCTGAAACTGGGCAATGAGGCTTGTAATGTGAACATATAACTCATACTGCAGACTCTACAGCAGGGTGGGGGTCCTAAGCACTCAGTTGAATCTGATGAGTTTCTGTACATCTGTAGGACCCCAAGCCCACATCCTTCACCTCTAGTCTACAGTAATCAGGGAAAAGATGTAACACATCTCTTTACTGAGTTCACTCCGACACTAGACTACTCGTCCCTGTAATACCCGAAATGCAGACCTTACACCAAACGACAAATTTCCAAAGTCAGAACAAAATCATGGGAGTCTTGCTAGAGTCGCTCGTGTCTTTTTCTCGTCCTGAGGTTCCAATAAAATCAACCGTGTTTAATAATTTCATAAGTCTTAGGTCTTGGCTCACTCCAATAGTAACGTGGATACTGTCGACAGCCAATAGGAGAACTCTTTTCAGCTCCAAACGGGAGGCCACGAGCCAAGCACAGGCTCTGGCAAAGAGTCGGCATGGATAGAGTCCAGGAGTCAGGTCTCCTGGACTGTTTAAAAGGAGGAGAAGCTGGTGGAGTGAACAAGAGTGCCCCTTTGACGTATCTTCCAATTTCTACCACGACAGAGTGGACAAGGAAAAAAGGTGGACAGAAACTGCTGAAGCCCTCGAAATCCCCGGGGCTAACGCGAGTCCGAGTCATGGGCTCAAACGTAAACAGATCCAGGAGTTCATTAATGCATAGGAATCATGGTAGTAATGCTATGCTAAATCTAACAAGCTAGCTAGCTAAAACACTGCCAAATGGGAATACAGTGTTTACATTAGCCTACCAGTGAGCATGATGGGAAATACCCCCATTAAGTGTAAGGTGGTCAGGACAACAGGTTTAAGTCAGTCTTGTTCTCGTCCTGGCGTTCCGATAAAATCAAGCGTATTTTAATATTATCGTTAGTCGTAGGTCTTGGCTCACGCAAAGAGTGACCTGAACATTGTCGACAACCAATAGGAGGGCTCTTTTCAGCTCCACAAATGGGAAGCCAGGAGCCAAGTACAGAAATGTCTGGCGGAGATTTGACATGGTCCAGCGAGTCCCCTCGGACTGATGAGTGCAGAGTGCATCTGACAGATGGACGGAAAAAAGGTGGACTGAAACTGCTGAAGCTTCGCTAATAGCGGGCTAGCATTAATGCGTCATGGTAGTAGCGCTAAAGCTTACAAGCATCTAGCTTTGCCAAATGGGATATACAGTGGTTTATGCCTACCAGCGAGCATGATGGGAAATACCCTCACCAGTCGATAAATACACTGTGAATTCCCCAGTCTTTGGGAGTCTGTGTAAAAAGGAGTCGTGTATGAAACTCACCTGAGCCATGAACCATGAACTCTACATCAGGGGAGCAGCCGTGTTCAACAACCGTAGCGTTGGTGCACCGTCGGGCGTTCACAAATACACACAGGTTTCAGTGAAAATGAAAACACAGCAGTTCCGGGTTAGGCGATCTGTTGTGAGCCTGAGTCTCAGTTCGTCCAGCTTGTTTTCCAGAGAACGGACATTTGCGAGCAGTAGAGTTGGAAGTGGTATCCGAGTTAGCTTAGCTAGCCTAGCCCGGACACCTCCTCGCTTACCCCGCTTTGACGGATCTCCCCACTTCTAGAGTGGAAAAGGAAAAAAAGGTGGACGGAAATCGCTGAAGCCCTCAAAATCCCGGGGGCTAACGCGAGCCCGAGTTGTGGGCCCGAGAAGTCCCAAACATAAACACATCCAGGAGTTCATTAATGCTCAGAGATGTGCGGTAAACAGTCCGGTTCTAAACCACACACTTTTAAAGCTATGTTCACGTTATCCTATCTTGTAACGAAGGCTAGTTATGCTATGCTAAAGCTAACTAGCTAGCTAGCTAAAACACTGCCAAACGGGGCTAGTGTTTACATTAGCCTACCAGCGAGCATGATGGGAAATAATCACAGAATCTAGTTGCAGTCTTGTAAATAGTGACTCAAGATTCCCAGTCTTTAGAAAATCATACCCACCTGCCCTTTAGGAACCTGATATTTCATTTTCATTCTTGCTGTCTTAGACCTGCTGTCTCCGTTATAGGCCTCACCTGTCTACATTATACTCCTCAAAGTCTTCAGTGCATGACACAACTGAACACAGTGTGTCTGATGTATTGGCCCCCAGACACATAATGGGTAATTTGGTGAGCTGACTCAGTTAGCTATGGTGTGAATACAAATACATAGATGAATGCAAACTTCAAAAAGCCCATTGCACTAGTGGGTTCATACTGCAGTGCAGTTCCCATTAAACAGGGCTCTGTAGGTGTTGTGTTCCACCTGTAGATGAACTGTTTAATGGCCGTTGTGTAATTTGAGCTCACTAGTGCCACGACCGTTTTGCGGTTTCCACTTTTCTGTGTATTTGCTTTCGCCAAAGCTGATATCATTGCAACCATATTGCAGGCTTCTGTGGGCATCATATCACAGATACGCTGGTACGTTTATTATCTTGGGCAAGTGTTTGGTGTGTAACGGTCGTAGTACATGGTATATGCTGGTTTTGGGGGGAAATGAATTCCACATCCACATCCTCTATGCATTTAAATGCACATGTGTAGTGTGTATTTGCTGAGTTTCACATTTTTTTCTGAGCACAGCCTGGGGCAGTGGGCTAACCCTGCTTTCCGACAGTAGGGCGCGTTCAAACGTTATGCCCCGTGGCAGGACACAGGTGCTGCAGCCGATTGCTTTGAGTTAACGATGGTCAAGTGTAGTGGACAAGCTCTGCTCGCCAGCTTCTGGGTCACAGGGGAGGCTGGAGCATCTAAGTGCTCATTGGGCAGAAGGTGGGAAACACTCAGGATAGGCTGCCAGTTGAACCTAGGGACCAACTTGCCTGACTGTATGTCATTGAACAGTGGCTGGAAACCGGAGCATGGTGAGGAAACCCACTCAGGCACAGGCAGAACCTGTAAACTGTACCGGCAGTAGCCAGTCAAAAGTTCCCATTTAATAAATGCTCTGCTCTGAGATCAGTATCAGTCCACTGGCATATGTACAGAGGTTGGTGGAGCCTGGTGGAGACACAGTAAGTGCTAAATCCTTTAGGTGAGGTAAGTGATGGTGGTGGTGCTGAACTTCCTTAAACCTTTTACACCACCTATAAAGACCCCCCTCCCACCTTGCTTGGAAGGAAGCTGTTGTCGCACAGCATACTAGTGTCCTGCCCAAGGGCATGACCAGGTGTACCCATCCAGTCCTTGATGTTGACGCCGCAAACTGCCATGCTCTATGTAAGGCTGTACTCGCAGTAGGCAATACATACAGGGCCCGAGCCTGCTTGCCAGTCAACCTGACTCCAGCTAACCTGACTAGCTTGCTCTGGGCTTGGGCACGGTTCAGTTGGACCATGCCCAAGCACAGGACTCGAACATGCCATGGATACATACAGTGCCTGAGTCTGCTTGCCCGTGCTTGCCCACCACTGAAGTCCAGCCCACCTGACTAGCTTGCATTAGGCTTGGGCATGGTTCAGTTGGACTTGCGTGTTCGCTAACCATGCCCAAGCATTGAACTTGTCCCATTGAACAAACATGGCAGCACAGGGCTCACTTGGGTCTACAGTGCAAGAACGTAACTGCTACACCATAAACATGGAACTGGAGAATAGAATCGAGAAGCTGGCAACAAGGAAGCCAGGTATGAGATCAGAGCATCAGGCAAAATGCAGACGAGACTCATGGGGTTTAAAGCAGCCTTGTATCCTCGAGGGCAGTGCTGTGAACCAATACCTACCAAAGAGCAATTCCGTCTTTTGGATAATTCAAACGCTGAGTGGCTCCAAGGAAGTAGGGCAGCGAGGGCTCGGAGTTTCTCCAGATTAAAGGTTGTAGCAGAGAGTAGCACAGAATGGGCCTTCTTGCTAGTGCCTCCATCTTTACGGTCTCCTCTGCAGTAGAGCTACATCGTATACATACCTGTAGAGGCGAACTCTCCATTCACATTCACCAACATGGACTGCATGACCACGCAAAGGGTCGGAAGGTTGCATCATTCACGGTGCATGCACCTCTTCGCCACTTGCATCGAGTATAGCGTGCTCAGGCCTGAATGTTAAGCGCTACGTAAGTGCAGACCAGCAGCTGTATCCCCTTAAACTCCGCACAGGGCTGGAAACTGAGCACTGAAATTTGGAGGACATGCCTTTTGTACCCTGTAAAGGTTGCTTCGTTCACCCGACTGTCCATATGCAACCATTTTATGACGCCATGTTTTTTCGTTTCAGGCATGCGCATCTTGGTGACGTTGCTACTGGATACACTACCAATGCTGGGAAACGTTTTGCTGCTATGCTTCTTCGTGTTCTTCATCTTCGGGATCGTCGGTGTACAGCTGTGGGCCGGGCTGCTCAGGAATCGTTGTTTCCTGGATGACGACGTGAGGATGTGAGTAGAGGAACACAACCCAACACAACCCCCAGGCTCTCGTGCGGCGGGTGCTGTTGTTAGATTTTTCGGATTTTAAGCTCCCGCTATATGTTAGCCTATTAGAACATACTGCACCAAGGGTTCTATTGGTGCCGGCAGATTCTAGCTGGTCCGAATCATCCTTTGACTCTATTTGGTGGGCACAGAGATGCCCATAGAAGTCTGCCACCTTCCTATACTGTAACTGAGTATAGACATTACACGGGTACTGCATTGGACACCTATGCCGTCAAGCCAGAACCATCTACCTTGGAAGTAATGACCCTGTCTGCATAACTGAACTGCAAGCTGTGCACCATGGGTAGAGCGGTGACATTCAGAGAGTGGAGGCTCATAAATGTGGGAGCTCAAGGTCAACGAACTGTCTATGGAAATGGCCTCTTGGCAGTGTTAGCAATGATGGCCCTTATAATATTAAGACGGTCTCAGACATTACCGGTCATAGGGTCATAAGACTCAGATGAGCATGGCCATGCAATGGAGCAATCAGGGTCTCCTTAAACCAGGACTGAGTTCAACCCTTTAGGTAATCTTCCCTTCATGCTTTGGATTTTTATGATTTTTACATTATACGCCCAAAAGGAACCATCCTGATGCCTGATTATGCCCTTGCACAATTTCCTGTAGCCCCTGCTCTTCTACAGAGGCTTAAGACTAGATGTTGTGAGGATTTGATTGCATTTAGCCACAGTATTAGTGAGATTGGTTACTGATGCTGAATGATGGATCACTCCGACTCAACCCAAAGTAATGGATGGAGCTCCATCACTCCAGAGAACACAGTCCCACAGATTTGCAGCCCAGGGCTGGGAAACCGTAAGGCTATCTAGGCTTGGAATTGGGCAGGGTGAGTTTGTGGAGATTACACCAGCTGTGGAACTGAAGTGCAATTGAACACCTGTGCCAACAGGGCGTACGGCTTGGAGTAGCCGGTCGTGCTAATAGTCTTAAATTGGATTGCAGTTAGTATTAAAAAGCTCTTAACAAGTCTTAAATCGAATTTGCCTAAAACTGCAGCCACTCAGTCAATGTCTCCTGCGGGCGGGTGAAAGAGACCTCATTAGGCTGGAACAGGCTTCGGTTTCCTCCAGGAATGGCCTTTTAGCAAAGTCTTGCTGACCATGTTCAAGAGTAGCTTGGATCCACAATGCTGAACAAAGGAAATACCAACCAGATTCGTCGTCACCTGTCACATGAAGTTCAGATAACCAAACTGAGACATCAATCTGAACCAGGTAGAACGAAAAAGGCAGTGGTTGGATCAGTTGAAGGTAAACAGGATAGCCAAGTGATCAATGTCTCTAGTTGTACAGGTTCTGGGTTAGTGTTGGACCAGAATTCCTCAGTTCTGTTTAAATCTCTACACTACTGGAACCATGTCTCCCAAACTCCAGATCAGATATTGTATTAGATCTGTGTATTTAGAAAATCACTAATGACCTCCAGAAGCTTGTTTTTAGAACCATGCTCGCTGTGCGTTTCACCCCAGCCACCGCTCGCCAGTCTCTCTGTAGGTCACCTGAGGTCATCTTACGGTGGGTAAGGGACGATGGAATGAGGTGGCGCTCATCACGGTCAGTAGAGAGCGGGTTGGGCCCTCTGCCAGTCTGTAGCTGTGTTGTCCTGTGTGTTTGCTGCTGGACCTTGTTCTTAGGAACCAGGCGCTCACTGTATCTGCCAGTAAAGCTAGAACCCAGCCTTCGGTTCCTCACTGAGAACCTGCTGTACATGTGAAGATGCTGATTTAAGAAGCACCTGGAGTGGTCTCTGATTTATTTCCAGAGCCGTATATATATATACAGTGATAGTCTGGAGGTCTGGACTCATTGGCTTTGTTTGATTTATAGACTTTTGATTTTCTCAACTGCAACGTCTTATTAAAGGGTGCTGCATGACTGTATGGTTGCTAGGAGTCCGAATCAATTGGACAGCCATTAATAAGTAATAGGAATCAGCCGGTAGCATTAAGGTACACTGCCAGTCAAAACTTTCCCCTTTAGGTTTTTTTAAGGTGGACTGTATAATTTCCTGAGTGCTGTATTATAGATACACGTCTTCTCTTTTATTCTAAAGTACAGCATTAGGATAAACATGCGGAGAAGTTCCTATGGGTAGCGTAGAGTCTAAACAGTGGTGTTAATGATACAGGCTGGTCTGAGAAGTTCTAGAGAGATCCTGTATACCAGGTGGTTCCTGTGCGGTTGGTAAAGGGACAACCATTATCTTCAATGATCTAGTCTGCTTGTCAAACGGGTCCCAGAACACAGACTGAACCGCAGGTCGGTGCCAGCCTATCGCAACCAAACCTGCGAAATGTCAGATAGGAAGTTGATATAGAAGTCAGGTAGTAACAGCACAATACCAAAATAGCAAAATATGAAATGAGGCTGCAAATCTGGAATTCAAGCCCAGTTGGGACAGTATGGGACAAGCTGATAAAAACAGAAAGCACTGATAACTGAATTCTCTGTCACCTGTAATAAACACTATTTCATGTTTTCTTGTTATGATTAATCGTATTAATATTAAATTGAATATGGTTGCTGTCAAAAGAAAAACATGTATCTCCATTTGTGCCTGCTGTTTACACTGTGTAGAGATCTCATGATGAATGGACCAGCTGAAATGACCCATATGTGCTTGGGCCCCATTGACTTACATTAAAATGAGATAAGCTATTTGCCCTCTCCTGTAAAGTTGCCATCACCCTGATACTTGTTTTTCTTTGTACAGTGACGATAGGCTGCTTTTCGAAGCCTGCAGGCTCAAAACAAACATAGGGACAGGAGCACGTTCACCGCCGTGCTACATCACGTCTCCTTTTATCGGCTCTTAATAATTGCTTGGGGAGCAAAGGCACAAACTGACCCAGTTCTGAAAGCAGAATTTCCTGCTTTGACAGAATCTCCTGTTATATAAGTCCAGCTGTGCACCTGCGCATGGCCTTTGTTGTCAGACTCTGAGCTTAAACAGACGCACGTCTTCATGGAAGACAGTTCTAGACTGCTGGACGTTCTGTCCAGCACCCTGCATTCTCCGAATTAGGCAGCAGGTCCCTGAAAAAGACGGCGTCTAGAAGGCCGCATATGTTCAGTGTTAATGGTGCAGGTTATCAACTACCAATACCAATCTGGATGGTAATTTTCCTCTGTGGTCTGGAGAACACAATGTCCATTATTTCCCAAAGTAATCTGAAAGGTGGACCAGAGTCCACCTGACTGAGCATCAGTCCATTTCAGATGGAGCACCAGAGTCCAGAGAAGTTGGCGGTGTTTGTTGATATATGACTTCTACCATGCACCAAGAGTTCATTGACCACCATTTGTCAAAGTAGCCCATGTGGTGATATGCAGTATATAACAGAAGTTGCTGGTGCTGGTTTTCAATACAATGCTATCTCAGGGGTCAAAGTTCAGGGTCATTGATTTGTGGTTTCCGGGCTTTCAGCCACTCACTGAGGAACATTGTTTTTGAGCTGTTGAATGATGGCTTATTGGCAAAGTGGCCGCCTTGACACGTCCTCTGTCCATAAGGACTCTTACCTTGATGCTTCTTGTCCACTACCAGTCAAAAGTTTAGACATACCCATCTAAAGACTCTACAGTCCTACACTGAAGAGCTCCAACTGATGAGAGTCTGGACCAGTCCATATCCTGATACACCACATATACTCCTGACGTAGCCCTGTATGATATTCCTCCATATCTCCACCTATTCATGAATATTCATCAGGGACCGACCAATAGAATCGCTCCAAACCTGCTCAGTAATAAACCTTGTTCTATCAGCTCCACTGCAGGTTAGAAAGCTGGTTCCTCCTCCTGTACAGCTCCACTCTGGAGGGTTTTAAGGTGGACTATGTAATTCCATGAGAGCTGTTTCATAGTTTGTTGACATTTTTATTCTACAGTAACATAAACAATAGGAGAACCTTCCATGTTTAGCTGTGTCCACACTTCTAACTGGTCATGTAGGCTGAAGTTACCTCGTCCCATCTTTTTTGGAACACGTTGCAGGCATCAATTTCCAAATAAGCTTATACTGATAGACAATATTAAAGTTAATGAGGTAATACATCACATATCTCACTGTATTGGTTTGAATGCAGCTCAAACCTGCTTTGAGATTTCATTTTACATATGGTCCCGGTTGGGTTTGTACATCCATTACTTCACACATATCTAAAGCAATGCTTGTTACAGTGTTGGGAAGTGCAGCCTCCAATAATAAGCCAATCCTGAGCTCCTAGCTGTTGGTGTTGAGCGACTGCTGTGTAAAGGCTTAGCTGGAGTTTCATGAGTTGTACACGACCGAATGGCTGCGAGAGAACCAAACCAATTATCACTTCTCTCCGGTATCACCTTGTGAGTAGGTGAGTTTGAGAGAAAGATGAATATGACACGGTGTGAGGCCGCAGAGCCTCCTCCTGAAGCCTCGCTATCATTGCTTTTGAGGGTCGACCATATTGCTCAGGGAGGTTTCCCGCCACTATCCGTCATACTCTCATTCAAGGCTTTATTACATCACTCTATGGCTCCTTCTCGCTCCTCTTACCCACTCTGAAGTTCTCCTTAATTGGATCTGCTCCAGAGTGGCACAACAAACCTACTTTTTTGAGAGCGGGCCTCAGGTGCACTGGAAGCGAAACAGAAAGGAAGCTTATAACAGTGTAATAACTGATGAGTAAGCAGTTAATAACTTACGGTTTGTCTTGACCCCTTGACCCCTCAACAGGGGCATGCCAAAGTATGCTTTGTAGGCCTCACACATTTTAGCGGATGCTCTAATGCATACTGTTTCGCTCTGGTCTTGATAGATGGGCCATAGACGTAGCAGAGCGCATCTGGCGGATGCTCCAGCCCCATAGATGCCTCTATATGACCTGTAGCTCTGGATCCACTATCCCCTCACTCAGCTGGAGCATCACCTGGAATGGCTGTTTAACACACCTGTATTTATACTGGACTGTGTAGACTCCTGGACAGTCCCCGACAGGTCTATAAAGAATTCCTGAAAGTTCCAGAACATTCTATAGCCTTCCCGAGAGTTCTCACAGTTCCAGAAGCTCCCTGAAGTCTACCCAGCCCTGAATGCAACGTAGAACTTTACAGAACGTCATTGTCGTGAGAACATAGAAAAGGTTCATGGGGACCAGCAGCCACTTTCCGTACATTGTGACGTAGTGTAATCCACTCAGAGAGCCGTCAAACAGGCGTTTTCAAACCGGAGTGATTCAAACGTACAGAGAACATGGGACTCCACACCCACCTGCCAGATCTGGTAGACCTCCAAAACTGTCCCCATCAGATAAACAGCACTTTCGTCTTTGAGTGGGAGGATGCAATCAAGCTCCACTCCTGCTTCAGATAGGAAGAAATGCCACAGGCCTCTTTGGGGGCAGGACTGCAGCCTATTAGCTGAGGCACAGTTTTGCGCTAGCCGTCCTCTAGCCCTTCCGCAGTCGTCAGGTTCAGTCTACTTGCGTTGTTGTTCTGAATGAGGAATACAGTACAGCATAATCCAGACAGATCCCGAGATCCATAAACCAAGAACTGAGAATAGAGAACAGTGTCCTGAGGACAAAAGCATCACTACAGTCACTACGGCAACCAAAACAAGCATTGGTGATACAGTGTAAGTAGTAAGACTGATAATCTCTCTCTCTCTATCTCTCTCTCCCGCCCTCCCACCGTCTAGGATGTACAACCTCACTCAGTCCTGGAGCCCGTATTACAGGCCTGAGGACTCCGACGACATCCCCTTCATCTGTTCAACCAACCGGGAGAACGGGATGCTGCGCTGCTCGGACGTTCCACCCCGCAGAGTGGGAGGGGTCTACTGCCAGCTCAGTGCGGACAACATCACAGACCACACCCCTCGGGAGACCACCCAAAACGGGTGTGTCAACTGGAACGCTTATTATAACAACTGCAGAGCAAGCGAGCACAATCCACACAACGGCGCCATCAACTTCGACAACATAGGATACGCCTGGATCGCCATCTTTCAGGTTGGTGTCTGACGTGCTGTATGTTTGACCGAGTGACCTGGTGACAGCTGGAAGAGGTGGCGAGAAGGTGGTGTCCAAACCTGAGGTACTGTTGTTGTCAGCCTTCGTGCCGGCTCCTTCGGCTGCCATTGGTGCCCAAGAGAAGGACGTCTGGCACATGTGTATATATGTATGGTTAAGAGAAATGAGTTTTCGGTGCATGGTTACGGTGCATCAGTTGGTGCGTATTGTTCTCTGATTGACCAATTTCCATTTGAACTTCTATCCTGAGAAACTTTCAGGCTTTAAAATCAGCTATGCACTTAAGTACCTCACACTGCCATCCATAGCCATCTGTGTCTGGGAACCCATGAGTCTATAACTGGCCTCACTCTCTCTAGAGGCTTAGGGTGGCCCACCCTCAACCCCACCATCCTGCACACAGGGTCTGGGGAGATCTTGTAGTGGGAACGTCTGGAGACAATGAGAAACGTGGCTGGGAATGTGGGCTTATATGGGAGGCTGGACGAACTGAATCATTAACGTCTGCTTTGGAGACACATGGACCATGCACTGTAGCACCTCTTCCCAATCTATGGATCCTGTCACTTACACCTCACAGCCCCATCATCCTCACGCAGCGCCATCTGCAGGAACTTGACGTTACTACCACCTTAACTATGCAAGGAACTGGTTGAACAGAGTGGGAAGTTACTGGGTTAGGGGTTACTGTGCTCGATGTCGGCCTTCCAGACTATTTTTTTTTTTTGCTGATTGTGAAAAACAGTCTGGCAGCCACGGATAGTTTTCATCCTCGTCTCTCCCTCTCTCTTTCACATGTATCTTTCTTTCTGGAGCCAAGAGACACTTACTTTTATTGTGGTGAATTAAGTGAACAGTGGTTGTGTGAGTAAATCAATTGGCATCAATGAGCAACTCCCCTATCTCGGGAAATCAAGTGCTTGTCATGTTTCTCAATAATCAGATTGGTTGTGGCGAGGATATTTATCATGCTTCTGGGTTTCCAGGTTTCCCAGGTGGCGGTGATTTATCATGTCCTGAATAATCCTATTGGCCAAAGCGTGACATTTGTCATTCTCCAGGTTAATCGGATCGACCGGCATTGTTCCAGCGATCTATAGTGGGCCTTAGATAACCTTTGTCTTTGGGCACCAAGAAACAAGACCCCACAGTGGCATACAGTCATGTCTGTCAGAGGGAAAAAAAGGAATTCCAATGATTTTCTTTCACAGCTTCTGCGTATTTTTGTCTCCGAGGTAACAAGGTCTTGGTGAAGTGTTCTACATTCATTTCTTAGAAGGTATTTATGAGGAGATTAGATATTAGATGTCAAAAAGCCTAATTAAAAGGTTGTTCTGATTGGAAATGAGGTAAACGAATGAAGGCTGAGAGTTTATGTAGGATATTCATAACCATCTAGTGTAATAAGTTTCTGGTTCATCGTCACCACCATTGTGAGCAACCCAAATTCTAGAATGCCACGTCACATCACGCCACTCGGAATGACTTTGTTTACTGTTTAATGAGGCAGAAATGTGGAAAACCGTTGACTGGTGGCATTTCTTTCCTCCAAACAGATGTTTTGTTTGTTTGTTCAACTACAAACTCAACTCGCCTCTTCTTTCCTGCCTCCTGTGTCTTTAGGTCATCACTTTAGAGGGATGGGTGGACATCATGTACTACGTCATGGATGCACATTCCTTTTACAACTTCATCTATTTCATCTTCCTCATCATTGTAAGTACCTACGACGTTCTCGATGCCTAAACGTGAGGAACCTGCATGTGGCTTGCTTTGACAGGGACAGGGAGTTATTGGAAGTGGTAGGTCAGTTCTGGAACCTGACTTTCTACTAGAATGACTATAGAGGTCATGCATTTTCCACTAACCTGGCTATTCTGTTGGAAAACTTTAGATTTCCAGTGATCTACTTTCATATTTGAACCCTGTGTTTGCCGTATAAGCTCCCCGGACAAACAGTGTATCCCCTCTGTGATGTTCTGGTGGGGTTTTAATTTACCACAAATTGGTTATTTGGTTGAGCGGACAGTAAAGTTAAACCACAAGGCCTACACTGAGCTGCTGGACAACCAAGGTTTGGCATTTTGGTCAACATCTTACCAAGGAACATGACATTCCTATCCCTGTATTCCAAGATGGTTCCACATCGCACATTCACAGGGCTCCAAACCTGACTGACTGGCATGACGAACACTCAGGACCATCGCACATCTGGGCTGGCATTTAAAACCCTAGATTGAAAGCCTCTTGAAAAACCCTGTGGGACTACCTGGAACACCCAGTAAAACCAGCCAAGGGGGAGGCATACACCAAATCTGGCCCCTCTGGCCAATGTTTGGTGCTAGAGTGTCTGAACAATGATGTGGCCTACATTCACAAACTTGTCCAGTACAGGCCAACTCCAGCCACAGCTGTTATTGGTGCACATGGAGGTATTACACTTGAATGGCCTCCTACCTTTATCCTTCTATTGTTAGTCTCCACTATGAGGCTTTGAGCCACTTTGAGTTCATGGATAACCTCACAGGTGAGCCTATGAGGTCCCCTTTATATGGTTAACCACTTTCCTGACTCAGAAGAAGGATATAAGTATGAGTGAGGTACAGACATAATCAATCTTGCTGCTCTGTTGATCAATCAGTCAATCAATAAATGGAAGAAAGGATCAGCAGATTGATCCATAATGAAGATTACCATTGAAGCTTCACCACAACCATGTACAACACCACAACCCTGCTTTTACTAACTGTGAAGGTAACGCTAGAGAGGCAAACCCTGACACCAGCTTAGCTGTGAGCAAGCCAATCACCAAACCAGAGCGGATTTGCCAGAACCAAAGCCAAGATCAGAACCATCAACAATATCAAGACAGGCAACCAAGGGGAACGCCAAAAGGCATAGGCCAACATAGAACAAGAACCGTAAGCAGAAGTACAGCTGGAACAACCACTTAGTAGCACAACAGGGTTGTCAATACCTTGCAAGGAACAAACTGAGGCCAACAGCGATGTATACACTGTAGAGTAAAGACAACCTGGTGTGATGAATTAGAACTCAATGAGGACCAGGAAGGTTGTTCCTGACTGGCTTGTTGAGGACATGTGACGATGACGTCATGCCAAGAGGGATCATGGATCGTGTAGTTCAGAAGGACGTAGAACCCGGAAGCGCGACAGTGAGGTACCATATCTCTTGAAACTTTGATACAGTATTTAAAAAGCTCCTGTTTTATCGCAGCCTGGGATCTGGAAGCTCTTTCCCAGTTTCTGTCCAGATATTTTATGGCATAAGTAAGATAAGGCAAGGGTACCACTCCAAAGCGTCCGACTCGCAGGGAAAAGAGTCCATCGAGACCGAGCAGTCTAATGTATATGGGGAAAATCACCACTGATGGCCTTCCGAAGTAGAGATACCAAATAGGCAAATAGGCTTCGGAATAACTGCTGCCAAATGACTCGCTGGAATAGCGGGAATGAAAGCACTTAATATGTAAGGTCAAAATGATCACTAATGGCCGTACGAGATAGAACAGCTCCGGACTTTTTGGTGCTTTATAACACTGACGAAACTAATTCAGACTAAAGTCTGAAGGTCTAATATGGAAGTCAGGAAACAGCATATCCATATCCAGGGGGCTTTCATTTGGTCATAACGACCATCTTGCCCTTTTCTGGTGTTTTTATCCTCACTGATCTTTAGGTTCCTCTCGTCTGTTGAAGAGTGCTGTACATGTTGGGGTGGTAATGTGTTTTTCTAGAGCTACTTACTCAAGAATAAAATAGTCCTCAGGTGGGGGGGGTCTACAGTTCAGGTACAGAATGAACGCTCACACTTTCTACCTGCCTTTTCAAAGACGCGACCGGAATATTCATTTCGGATCACCTGTGCGGTAGCAGATTTTGACCCCAGCCCCGACCCACTTCGTTATGCATATTCATTATGTCTGAATACCAAGCGTGCAGATGATTTCCAATGATGGGTAGCACTGGCCTTGAATACTATTATACTGGCAGGGCATGATGGGAAACACGGCCATTGTGAATGTCACAGGAAGCTAAACTAGCCTCCCAAACAACAAGTCTCTTGGATTAGTTAAGAACTGCTGGTTTCACTGGGACAGCTGGGGCTTTATCCAAACCAATCGCCTGTTTTATTGAAAGGCAGGACTTTCACCATACACCGGTGTCACGTTAAGCATTTCAACCTTTGACCTTTGATCTTCCATTATAAGGTCCCATGTCCTTTCTGCTCTCTCTTTCCCAAAGGAAGACCTGGAGTTTGAGTCCCTGTTGAGTCCCTTTGACTAGACCAGGTGTCTGTACCTGATGCCCATAGTTTTAACTCTTTGGGCATCTGAGCTGATCTTGATCACAGACTCCAAATCTCACACTGTGGTCAGCTTTCCAATTTGACCTTTGGAAAGGTTTGATGGTTTCCGAGCATGGACAGCTCTCTTTAATTTTTTATTCAGGTCTGGGGACTGAGATGGCCATTCCAGAATGTTGTACTTGTTCCTTTGCATGAATGCATTAGTAGATTTTGAGCAGTGTTTAGGGTCGTTGTCTTGGGTTCCAATAATTAGTTCTAAAGGTTTTGAAATCAATAAAGTGACAACAGTGCCCAAATTTATGAACCTGCCTACTTTTGTTTAACCAATTATTGCACACTTTCTGTAAATCATATAAATTCAAACTTCAAAAATTTCACTTCTTTATCCAAACAATATGCACTGTGGTTTGTTACCTGTTTCGCTCTGGACGAAAAGATTAATTAAGGACTACCATAGCGGGTAGCTTTTGCTTGGACGAAACCTCAGTGGTTGTGGGAGCTTAAAATCAGTGTGGGAGCTTGGACGGATCATTTATACCTTAGTACCATGAACGTATTTAGAAGCCAATCATTTTCTCTCAAACTTTATTTGGTACCACTTTAGAATAAGGCTACCTTTATAAGCAGTTTATGAATGTTTTAAAAAGAGTTTACTAATGGTTATTAATTAAAACCGTTAATACACAGTTAAAACACATACATAAGATGGGCCCCAGTGATCGGTTGCTAGTCTTAACAGTGAACACGCCTACTTTTATACTCTTATAGCTCCGATTTGAATGTTTACTGATCTTATTTCATCTTTTTCATCAGTCGTTGACCTCTGTCAGCTTCGCTATATTTTCATATGGAGGAGCTCATTTTTGCCCCTGTTATTAATGTGTTATAACTGCTTATTAATGCTTTGTGAAGTGTTTATAAGGTAATCCTTTATTGATCCCACAGTGGGGACATTTACAACATTACAGCAGCCCAGAGGAAAGAACAGAAGTGTTTGGAAATATACAAATGATAAATAAGATCTAAATATACATAAAGTACAGAAAAATAAAATATTATAATATATAAAATATTATTAATTTAAAATTTAATTTAATTTAATTTTTAAAAAATGTATCCAGAAGACTGGGATCAGAAGAAAACACTGCAACATAGTGATGGTAAGTTATGGCACATAGTGATTGTTTTTTTGTGATAACTGATAACCCATAATAGCCTATATTTAAACCCTTTATAAATCCTTTACAGAGATAGCCTTATTCTTATTCTAGGTGGTACCAGCAAAGCTACCCCAGGTTCTGAATCTTAGGTGCAGCCTAAGGATCATTCTACCTTATCCTAAGGCATCTGGACTTCAGAATATGCCATTAGCGTTAACAGCGAAGTTCGCCGGCACTTAACCCCAGCTCTACATAACAAGGGAGCTAATGATTTAGCAGTGCGTTCATGAGAGCCTACTAAGGGCGCTGTAAATAGAGGGTAATGTGGGGAAGCGCCATGTTTGCCAGAATTCGTGGGCCGTTTCTAATTCAGTCTGGGAGCCGATACCCCAGCGTGACGCTCACTCCGAGTGGTTCTAGGCGTTCCCTTGTCCTACCTGCTAATTGCAGCAACAGCAACTCCTAACAAAATGCTTACTTTGTTTTGTCTTTCCTCCGCCCTTAGGTGGGCTCCTTCTTCATGATCAATCTGTGCCTGGTCGTCATAGCAACCCAGTTTTCCGAGACCAAGCAGCGCGAGAACCAGCTGATGCGGGAGCAGCGGGCTCGCTTCCGCAGCAACGAGTCCACGCTAGCTAGCTTGACCGAGCCTGGCTCCTGCTACGAAGAGATGATCAAGTACCTGAGGCACCTCTGCCGCAAGCTCGGCCGCCAGCTCGGCCGGGTCTACGGCAGCGTGCGGCCGTGCCGACGGGGCAGGAGCTCCAGCCCCAGGAACTCCACGGCAGGAGGGGGCTCTAGCAGGCACTGGAACAGCAGTGAGAAATTCGACCTGACCCGGCACCTTATACACCACCATCGCCACCACCGGCATCACTGCAACGGCATGGACGCCGGCACCCTGGAAATGAAGGCCCTTCAGTTGGGTGGCGAAGGTCAGAGCCTCAAACAGACTCCCCCTCTCCCTCTTGCTTTACCCGGCGTAAAGGGTTTGAACTACCCCACCATACTGCCCTCTGCCCTTTTCACACACTCACGCACAAACCCCGGCTGCGCCAGCGGGGCCAAGACCCCCGCCGCCAGCCACTCACTACACGGCAGGACAGCCCGCACTGGGGTCCACGAGACCTACGGCAAAGTGCAGCACGGTGAGAATGCCCACATGCATATACATACAAACAGCATGCGTTGCTTCACAGCTACTGTTAGGAGACGTCAGGAGCCTTCAGGCTTACAGGTGGACGCTTCCTAGCCGGAGTGTGTGGTGGTGAACATTAAGTGCACGTCTGTCCCCTGAGATTCAGCTTAATAATGTAGATAATGAAGACATTTCCACACAGTGCACTTCATATGCTCTAATAATTCTAAATTAGAAGTGACTACAGTTTCTCGAACGCAGAGAGAGACTCCGTCTGAGGCTGCCTTTCATTTCTCATTCATTTTGCAAGATTCCTTCCAAACTAGGTTGGGAAGAAGACTCAGTACTCTGGCGTTTATGGTTTTGTCCCATAGTTTCCCAAAACTTGGGATTTGGGAATTAGAGATTAACCGGTAACACTTTACCTATAGGGTGTCTACATAACACATTCATAACCTCATCCATAAACACTTTAGAGCATGAATAAGTGAATTCTTGAATCAACATTCATGACACATAAATGTTTTAGACGATTTGTAACTAATACTATGTCATTTCACTGAAAGACCCTTTTTTTTCCAAAATAAAAGTCCTCATTTATTACTTTGACAAACTACTTTATTTTCATTGAAAATTTACATGCCCAAAGCTTCATTCAACAGGCTCATACACTAGCATTACTCATCCTGAGTTCAAATATTTTAATCTTAAATGCAAGTTTTTTTTTTATTAGTAATGTAGAGACATTATCGTATCATGTAGATAACTTAACAAGCGAAATAACATTTTCCTCAACAGCGTATAGACTGTTAAAATACCACTTCTGGTGCAAAGGTGTAAATCCAGGTCTTTTTTTTTTTTGCCTGTCCAAAAATGAAATAGTTTAAATAATAAATAATATTCCAAATAATAAATGAGGACCACTTTATTAAGGGTCTAATGTGTCAGGTCTATACAAAACTCTGCACACGTACCGTATTATATAAGATCTATGTAAAAGCCTGGCATGAGTAAAATTGTCTATGTTAAAGCAGAGATAAGTACCATTTTATCCATAGCGTCTATAAGCACTAAATAAGGAGCCATCGGATAAGGTCTATGTAAAAGCCCTGCATGAGTACAATTATCTACGAGGTATATGACAAAAACAAGGATAAGTCTCAATTTATATAAGGGCTCTGTTAAATCAGTGCATGAGTGAGAACATGAAGCAGGAGATTTTATAAAAAGTCTATGTTAAAGTACAAAGTAAGTAAGTTTTTTTACAAAATGGTCTGTATTAAAATACAGAATCTGGACCATTTCATAAAAGGTCTATGTTAGGGGACAGATTAAGAACCACTTTATAAAAGGTCTATGTAAGGGGAAAAAATAAGGACCCATTTAAAAAATTGTCCATATTAAAGTACAAAATAAGGACTGTTCTTAAGTATAAAATAAGGAACATCTTATGAAAAGTCTATGTTAGGGGACAGAATTAGGACCATTTGATAAAAGGTCTATGTTATAACACAGAATAAGGACCATTTTATAAAATGTCTATGTTAGAGGACAGAATAAGGACCATTTTATAAAATGTCTATGTTAGAGGACAGAATTAGGACCATTTATAAAAGATCTATGTTATAAAATAGAATAAGGATCATTTAATGATAGGTCTATGTTAGGGGACAGATTTAGAACCATTTTATAAAAGGTCTATGTAAGGGGAAAGAATAAAGACCTATTTTAAAAATTGTCCATATTAAAGTACAGAATAAGGACTGTTCTTAAGTATAAAATAAGGAACATCTTATGAAAGGTCTATGTTAGGGCACAAAATTAGGACCATTTGATAAAAGGTCTATGTTATAACAGAGAATAAGGATCAGTTTATAAAAGGCCTATGTTGGGGGACAGAACAAAGGCCATTTTATAAAAGGTCTATGTTAGGGGACAGATTAAGGACCACTTTATAAAAGGTCTATGTAAGGGGAAAGAATAAGGAACCATTTTAAAAATTGTCCATATTAAAGTACAGAATAAGGACTGTTCTTAAGTATAAAATAAGGAACATCTTATGAAAGGTCTATGTTAGGGCACAAAATTAAGACCGTTTGATAAAAGGTCTATGTTATAACACAGAATAAGGATCATTTTATAAAAGGGTCTATGTTGGAGAAAAAGAAGCATTTTCATAAAAGGTCTATGTTAGGCGACAGATTAAGAATCATTTTATAAAAGGTCTATGTTAGGGCACAAAATTAGGACCATTTGATAAAAGGTCTATGTTATAACACAGAATAAGGACCATTTTATAAAAGGCCTATGTTGGGGGACAGAACAAAGGCCATTTTATAAAAGGTCTATGTTAGGGGACAGATTAAGGACCACTTTATAAAAGGTCTATGTAAGGGGAAAGAATAAGGAACCATTTTAAAAATTGTCCATATTAAAGTACAGAATAAGGACTGTTCTTAAGTATAAAATAAGGAACATCTTATGAAAGGTCTATGTTAGGGCACAAAATTAAGACCGTTTGATAAAAGGTCTATGTTATAACACAGAATAAGGATCATTTTATAAAAGGTCTATGTTGGAGAAAAAGAAGCATTTTCATAAAAGGTCTATGTTAGGCGACAGATTAAGAATCATTTTATAAAAGGTCTATGTTAGGGCACAAAATTAGGACCATTTGATAAAAGGTCTATGTTATAACACAGAATAAGGACCATTTTATAAAAGGCCTATGTTGGGGGACAGAACAAAGGCCATTTTATAAAAGGTCTATGTTAGGGGACAGATTAAGGACCACTTTATAAAAGGTCTATGTAAGGGGAAAGAATAAGGAACCATTTAAAAAATTGTCCATATTAAAGTACAGAATAAGGACTGTTCTTAAGTATAAAATAAGGAACATCTTATGAAAGGTCTATGTTAGGGCACAAAATTAAGACCGTTTGATTAAAGGTCTATGTTATAACACAGAATAAGGATAATTTTATAAAAGGTCTATGTTGGAGAAAAAGAAGCATTTTCATAAAAGGTCTATGTTAGGCGACAGATTAAGAATCATTTTATAAAAGGTCTATGTTAGGGCACAAAATTAGGACCATTTGATAAAAGGTCTATGTTATAACATAGAACAAGGGCCATTTTATAAAAGGCCTATGTTAGGGGACAGATTAAGAACCATTTTATAGAAGGTCTATGTTGGAGAAAAAGAAGCATTTTTATAAAAGGTCTATGTTAGGGAACAGATTAAGAAACACTTTATAAAATGTCTATGTAAGGGGAAAGAATAAGGACCCATTTTAAAAATTGTCCATAATAAAGTACGGAATAAGGACTGTTCTTAAGTATAAAATAAGGAACATCTTATGAAAGGTCTATGTTAGGGCACAAAATTAGGACCATTTGATAAAAGGTCTATGTTAGGGGACAGAATAAGAACCACTTTATAAAAGGTCTATGTAAGGGAAAATAATTAGGACCATTTATTAAAGGTCTATGTTAGGGGACAGATTAAGGACCATTTTATGAAAGGTCTATGTAAGAGGAAATAATTAGGACCATTTATAAAAGGTCTATGTTAGGGGACAGAATAAGAAACACTTTATTAAAGGTCTATGTTAGGGGAAAGAATTAGGACCATTTATTAAAGGTCTATGTTATAACACAAAATAAGGATCATTTTATAAAATGTCTATGTTAGAGGACAGAATAAGGACCATTTTATAAAAGGTCTATGTTAGGGGACAGATTAAGGACCATTTTATGAAAGGTCTATGTTAGGGGACAGATTAAGGACCATTTTATGAAAGGTCTATGTAAGAGGAAAGAATTAGGACCATTTATAAAAGGTCTATGTTAGGGGACAGAATAAGAAACACTTTATTAAAGGTCTATGTTAGGGGAAAGAATTAGGACCATTTATTAAAGGTCTATGTTATAACACAGAATAAGGATCATTTTAAAAAGGCCTATGTTAGGGGACAGATTAAGGACCATTTTAGGGAAGGTCTATGTTAGGGGACAGATTAAGGATCATTTTATGAAAGGTCTATGTTAGGGGACAGATTAAGGACCATTTTATGAAAGGTCTATGTAAGAGGACAGATTAAGGACCATTTTATGAAAGGTCTATGTAAGAGGAAAGAATTAGGACTGTTTTTAAAAAATGGTCTATGTTAGGGGACAGAATAAGGACTGTTTTTAAAAATGGTATATCTTAGGGGACAGAATTAGGACCATTTATTAAAGGTCTATGTTATAACACAGAATAAGGACCATTTTATAAAAGGTCTATGTTAGAGGACAGAATAAGGACCATTTTATAAAAGGTCTATGTTAGGGGACAGATTAAGAACCATTTTATGAAAGGTCTATGTTAGGGGACAGAATAAGAACCACTTTATTAAAGGTCTATGTTAGGGGAAAGAATTAGGACCATTTATTAAAGGTCTATGTTATAACACAGATTAAGGATCATTTTATAAAAGGTCTATGTTAGGGGACAGATTAAGGACCATTTTATGAAAGGTCTATGTTAGGGGACAGATTAAGGACCATTTTATGAAAGGTCTATGTTAGAGGACAGAATAAGGACTGTTTTTAAAAATGGTCTATGTTAGCGGACAGAATAAGGACTGTGAGGTTTTTAAAAAATAGTCTATGTTAGCGGACCGAATAAGGACTGTGAGGTTTTTAAAAAATGGTCTATGTTAGGGGACAGAATAAGGACTGTTTTTAAAAAAGGTCTATCTTAGGGGACAGATTAAGGACTATTTTATAAAAGGTCTATGTTAGGGGACAGAATTAGGACCATTTATAAAAGGTCTATGTTATAACAGAGAATAAGCACCTTTTTATGAATGGTCTATGTTAGGGGACAGAATAAGGACTGTTTTTAAAAAATGGTCTATGTTAGGGGACAGAAATGAGGGTTTTGAAAAATGGTCATGGTCAATGTTAAAGTACAGAATAAGGACCATTTTATAAAAGGTCTATGTTAGGGGACAGATTAAGGACCACTTTATAAAAGGTCTATGTTAGGGGAAAGAATTAGGACCATTTATAAAAGGTATACAGTACACAATGTATACAACGTTTACCATTTTGAGAGGTTGGTAGTTGGTAGTGTAGAATAGGTACTATGTTATAAAGAATGGTGATACAGAATAAGTACCATTTTATACAAGGTCTATGTTAAAACACAGAACAGGCATCATATGCAAGGCCTATGCAGAGACACTGCTTCACCCATCTCCATTGCCTTTGTCTAGGCATGTACCCAGATGTGTGCTCAAGTGCGTGCATGGAAGGCGGTGATGGTCTGGCACCTGGTGAGCTTGCTGTGTGCCCGATTTGTGCCCCCGAGGGTAGCGGTGTAACCTACGACTCCGACAGCGACTCGGAGACAGAGAAGCGGAGCTCCAGGGGTGCGGAGGCGAAGAAATTCAGCCGGGATGCCGAGCAGCGGGAGAAGCCAGCTGGGAATTGCTTGGGCGTTTGCTTGCACTGTGTCAGAGGAGTGCTGAGGAGAATTGTGGACAGCAAGTACTTCAACAGGGGGATCATGTTTGCCATCCTCATCAATACACTCAGCATGGGAGTGGAATACCACGAACAGGTGACGCACACACACGGGTGGATGTGTGATGGATGCATGTATGCTTGCACATACACACAAGCACAGAGCTTTATGCTTACATAAATTCATATGTGCACAAACACAAAGCCAGTTGCTAAGGTGTGACTAAAAATGAATGGAAGCCTATGGAAGAAACAAGGGATGAATAAACAACACATAGAGGAGTGTGGGTCAGGATGGCTGTTGATTGGAGCTTGGCGTTCTGCCCTGAGGGAGTACATGAAGTGTGGTGGCTGTAGGTTAAAGGAAACAATAGAGGTTGAATGGGGGTGAAAATGAATGGTACTCTATGGGAGAAAGAAGCGATTGAGGATTTAAAGACGAGTGCAGGTGAGACCAACATTGAATTCATACTCTGGGGTCTTTCCTGAGATCGAGTTTGTGAAATGGTGATTGTTGGTCGAGCAGGAATACAGTAGATGAGCAGGTACTTTTCCACTCCATACATCCTTAGTGGGAAAAAATTCGGAATTTAATTCGGAAGTAATTCTGAAAAACGGAAGTCGGAAAAATAAAACTGTACCTAGGCTTACCATTTCTGATTCTGAGTTGGAACAGTTGACTAGTTGACTGTGCAACTAGTTGACAAAAAATCTCTTGACCAAGTTTAAATGAATTGATTAACAACTAATTCATTGATTGAATTGTATTAATAGAAATAATAATAGGAATATTAATAGTAGTTTATTATCCATTCTGCTGGTAAAGCTGAAAGGTTATTGGGGTCCTGTAGAAATTGACTGGGAGATATTTTATTTGCCATATTCCTGTTACCTATATAACAATTCTACACGTATTCCAATTACAGTCCACCAGCCAAGACTTTGGTATCCATGTTTGGCTTCTTCAGTGTAGAGCTGAAGTTAATGTGGCTGACAAACTAGTCGATAGTCACCCAGATACGAATAACAAATTGAATATACAACAGTAAATGTGGAGTGAAATAGGCTTGTCACTGGACTGAGGTATTTGAATTAACCGCTGACTACCAATGACTACCATTTTCAGACTGGTGTTATGCCGAATTATGATTCCATGTACATACATTCACATTGTTAAACATAGAAACATTCTTCAGAAAGCCAAAAGCTGTGTAATTGGTAAAAGGCCCACATAGGACCGGATAGACCCCGACAGGGCTGGGTAGGACAGATCTAGATACTGGTGCAACGCATTAGCCGATGCTAGGTCCCATTGGAGGTGACCTCCAAATCTGTATCATGTGGGCCAGTCATTAGGAATTCCCAGATCTGGGAACAATTTGGAAGATCCTTTATGTGAAGGCATCTCAGTATGTTTGCCCTTGGGTGGAAAAGACTGACATGAATCCTGGTGCATTGCTTTCTATGAACGCCGATGCTAAGTCCCATAGCTGGTCACCTTCAAAGAGTTGCCAACAATTTGCGACAGAAATCGGACATTTAGAACCTCATCTATTATCCCACCAGGCTGGATAGATGTGCTGTGTGACTTTGCATCTGCTTCTTAGTCATTTCTTACTAGTGCAGTGACTCATTCCCCGAATCGATGCGTCAATTTGAATTTCTGGCAGTTTAACTGCATCGATCCCCTAATAACAGGATCCCATCAGGCCGCTCTTACATTAAACCCAGCTGAATGTTTGAACCGGACCAATTGGATCGATATGGCATTTCATAACATCAAAAAAAAGATGCTTGTTCTATAAGGAAATGGCAGCTGCCGGCTGGACCGGATGGGAACAGCA
>JAMWET010001337.1:0-37500 GCA_024036415.1 Prochilodus magdalenae | reverse complement strand
CTCCCTCCCACCCCCTCCTGTCTCCAGCCGGCGGAGCTGACAGATGTGTTGGAGATCAGTAATATAGTCTTCACCAGCCTGTTTGCCCTAGAGATGCTACTGAAGCTGCTGGCCTGCGGTCTGTTTGGCTACATCAGCAACCCCTACAACATTTTTGATTTGATCATTGTTATCATCAGGCACGGCTCCGTTCTGTTTCATTCCCTTCTAATTATATTTTTGTACCCGGTCGATTTAATTGCATCCTGTTCATTAGCATTACTTTCAATGGCGTTACTCATTAAAGCAGAGCGCTGGCTTATTATGGATGCCGAGATATACCTCACAAACAGCACTGGCAGGTTCAATGAGCCCCTGTTCCGCCGCTGCCCGAGCGCGGCGCCGACGGAACCGCAGGGCTCCGTTTTGATCCGCCATTTGCATCAAAATGAAATAGTACCCTCCGGATACCGAACTGGATCTTAGCCCAGCGTTTTAGAGCTGGCCGGTTTTGGTGAGCTGCTCCGGTTCTGTTCTCTGTTGTAGCGTCTGGGAGATCATCGGGCAGGCGGACGGAGGTTTGTCGGTCCTGCGGACCTTCCGCCTCCTGAGGGTCCTGAAACTGGTGCGCTTCATGCCGGCCCTGCGCAGACAGCTGGTGGTCCTGATGAAGACCATGGACAACGTGGCCACCTTCTGCATGCTGCTCATGCTCTTCATCTTCATTTTCAGGTGTGTGTTTCAGAACCTTCGCACCTGAAGGAGCACCCAACGCCTTCCGGAGGTGGTTTAGGTTCCAGCTAAACCTGATGAACGGTTCTGTCGCCTGGAGGTCACTGTGGGGGGAGTTTGGTCCACCCTTTTTTAGAGTTGCTCTAATTTAGCCACGTTGGATAGACCTTGATGGGGTTATACACCCCTGTGGGGTGTGGGTGACGGGATCCATAGATTGAGAAGAGGTGGTACAGTGCAGGGAACGTCTCGTTCCATGTGTGGGAAACATCTCCAAAGCAGATGTTAATGATTGGCTAAAAGGAGTGACCTCATTTGGGCGTGGCCAAAGACCATAGTGTGAAGGAACTAGCTGAATCTGCAGGTCTATGGAAGCGTATGGGTCTACCAGCGGTGGCTAAAATCCCAGTCTACAGGAAATTCTCCAGGGAAGGCCTCCACCAAATCTGGATCCAGCTGTGCAGTTCTTTGACGCTAGAATGCCTGAACATTGATGTGGCCTCCATCCAGAAACTTGTCCGGTCCATTCCAAATCCAATCCCAGCTGTTGTTGGTTCTGGTGGAGGAATTCCGTCCCACAGGTGACTTGTTGGAGGGCCATACCTTATTGGAGACATCAGCAGTACATCGTATTAATGTAGAGGGGTCTTTATTGCACCAAGGCCCATGTGATCAGTCACTAGTAGGGGTCTATAGGGGTCTTTATATAGAAATGTTATTTTGATTTTCCCAAATTTAAGCTCCAGAGTAGCCAGTGTACTTTCCAGCTCCCGGGTTCCCGCAGCCATGGGTAGAGAACGGAATGTTTTATTACCAGGCTTATTCCATATTCTGTTTCCTCCTGTCTCTCCTGCTCTCCTCCTGCAGTATCCTGGGCATGCATCTGTTTGGGTGCAAGTTCACTCTACGCCTGGAGAACGGGGACACAGTCTCCGACAGGAAGAACTTCGACTCGCTCCTCTGGGCCATTGTCACCGTGTTCCAGGTCAGCGTTTTCTTAGTGTTCTCGCTGCTGAGACCACCCTTTCTTTATTTAAGGGGGCCATAGAACGGACAGCTGTGTTTACATCGTCACACTTGAATTACGAATTCTGTTCAATTCAATTGCTAGCACTTTCTATTAATCAGGTCCTCATAATGCATTATAAGTGCACTCATAAGCATCTATAAAGCATTATGAATGCAGGCGTCCGCGCTGCTGAGACCACCCTTTCTTTATTTAAGGGGGCCATAGAACGGACAGCTGTGTTTACATCGTCACACTTGAATTACGAATTCTGTTCAGTTCAATTGGTAGCACTTTCTATGAATCAGGTGCTCATAATGCATTATAAGTGCATTCATAAGCATCTATAAAGCATTATGAATGCAGGCGTCCGCGCTGCTGAGACCACCCTTTCTTTATTTAAGGGGGCCATAGAACGGACAGCTGTGTTTACATCGTCACACTTGAATTACGAATTCTGTTCAGTTCAATCGGTAGCACTTTCTATGAATCTGGTGCTCATAATGCATTATAAGTGCATTCATAAGCATCTATAAAGCATTATGAATGCAGGCGTCCGCGCTGCTGGGACCACCCTTTCTTTATTTAAGGGGGCCATAGAACGGACAGCTGTGTTTACATCGTCACACTTGAATTACGAATTCTGTTCAATTCAATTGCTAGCACTTTCTATTAATCAGGTCCTCATAATGCATTATAAGTGCATTCATAAGCATCTATAAAGCATTATGAATGCAGGCGTCCGCGCTGCTAAGACCACCCTTTCTTTATTTAAGGGGGCCATAGAACGGACAGCTGTGTTTACATCGTCACACTTGAATGACGAATTCTGTTCAGTTCAATTGGTAGCACTTTCTATGAATCAGGTGCTCATAATGCATTATAAGTGCATTCATAAGCATCTATAAAGCATTATGAATGCAGGCGTCCGCGCTGCTGAGACCACCCTTTCTTTATTTAAGGGGGCCATAGAACGGACAGCTGTGTTTACATCGTCACACTTAAATTACGAATTCTATTCAGTTCAATTGGTAGCACTTTCTATGAATCAGGTGCTCATAATGCATTATAAGTGCATTCATAAGCATCTATAAAGCATTATGAATGCAGGCGTCCGCGCTGCTGGGACCACCCTTTCTTTATTTAAGGGGGCCATAGAACGGACAGCTGTGTTTACATCGTCACACTTGAATTACGAATTCTGTTCAGTTCAATTGGTAGCACTTTCTATGAATCAGGTGCTCATAATGCATTATAAGTGCATTCATAAGCATCTATAAAGCATTATGAATGCAGGCGTCCGCGCTGCTGAGACCACCCTTTCTTTATTTAAGGGGGCCATAGAACGGACAGCTGTGTTTACATCGTCACACTTGAATTACGAATTCTGTTCAATTCAATTGGTAGCACTTTCTATGAATCAGGTGCTCATAATGCATTATAAGTGCATTCATAAGCATCTATAAAGCATTATGAATGCAGGCGTCCGCGCTGCTGGGACCACCCTTTCTTTATTTAAGGGGGCCATAGAACGGACAGCTGTGTTTACATCGTCGCACTTGAATTACGAATTCTGTTCAGTTCAATTGGTAGCACTTTCTATGAATCAGGTGCTCATAATGCATTATAAGTGCATTCATAAGCATCTATAAAGCATTATGAATGCAGGCGTCCGCGCTGCTGGGACCACCCTTTCTTTATTTAAGGGGGCCATAGAACGGACAGCTGTGTTTACATCGTCACACTTGAATTACGAATTCTATTCAGTTCAATTGGTAGCACTTTCTATGAATCAGGTGCTCATAATGCATTATAAGTGCATTCATAAGCATCTATAAAGCATTATGAATGCAGGCGTCCGTGCTGCTGAGACCACCCTTTCTTCATTTAAGGGGGCCATAGAACGGACAGCTGTGTTTACATCGTCACACTTGAATTACGAATTCTATTCAGTTCAATTGGTAGCACTTTCTATGAATCAGGTGCTCATAATGCATTATAAGTGCATTCATAAGCATCTATAAAGCATTATGAATGCAGGCGTCCGCGCTGCTGGGACCACCCTTTCTTTATTTAAGGGGGCCATAGAACGGACAGCTGTGTTTACATCGTCACACTTAAATTACGAATTCTGTTCAGTTCAATTGGTAGCACTTTTTATGAATCAGGTGCTCATAATGCATTATAAGTGCATTCATAAGCATCTATAAAGCATTATGAATGCAGGCGTCCGCGCTGCTGGGACCACCCTTTCTTTATTTAAGGGGGCCATAGAACAGACAGCTGTGTTTACATCGTCACACTTGAATTACGAATTCTATTCAGTTCAATTGGTAGCACTTTCTATGAATCAGGTGCTCATAATGCATTATAAGTGCATTCATAAGCATCTATAAAGCATTCATAATGCTTTATAACACTTGACATAAGCCTTTGTAACTGTACATAAATGTTTATCATCAAACTTTATGACATCACAGTATAAGGCTTTATAGCACAAAGTGTTATAATGCACTATAATATATATATGTACTGCTGAGACCCGTATCATAAACCTTTATAACCTCTATTAACCTTTATAACCTTTATAATGTTATTAATATAAGATCCACAGCCATGCCCTCGCTATAACATACATATTTTATTGAGTTATGACTTGTTTTGAGCTCATAACATATCAATAACATCACTTTACCTAAAGTCTATAACGAGACCTTATAGATGTTCATTAAAGGTTATGTGCACTTATGTCCAATACTTGGAACCATTAAACAGTATGCCGGTTATAGTGAGGGTATGACTGTGGATCTTTAGAGCATCATGTAAATAAACTCAACATTGGTTATAATGCTTTATGATACGGGTCTCAGAAGTAATATTAAGAACTGGAAATATATACACCTTATAGTGCATTATAACACTTTGTGCTATAAAGCCTTACACTGTGATGTTATAAAGTTTTATGTCCGTGATTATAAACATTTATGTTTAATTATGTTACACAGGTTTATGTCAAGTATTATAAAGCATTGTGAATGCTTTGTAGATGGTTATGAATGCACTTATAATGCATTATGAATACCTGATTCATAGAAAGTGTTACCATTCAGTTCAGTTCAACCTTATTGTCATTATACTGATAAAAGGTTGGACAGTATGACGAACAAACTGAGGTGCAAACAGCATGTCCTTAATATTTTTAAAATATTTGTGCAAATTACTGCTACTGGGACAGAAACTCGCATCTCCAATAAGGCAACTTTTTGAAAATGTACTTAATGTTGAAGGAAGTTTAACTTTTTGATAAAGTCAGTTTGGTACTCTCCTATTGGTCCATTCTAAAAGATTAAAAGTTGAACATATTGTAAAGACCATCCGGAAATTTGATTTTAATGCTGTTAAAATGTATAAAACAGCAACTGGAACTGGAACTTTCATGTTACGGCTTCATATACTGGCATTTCAGTTTAAAGGTACAGTATATATGTACATATATGCATATCTTCTTGTGGGGTGTGAGTGACGGGATCCATAGATTGGGAAGAGGTGCTACAGTGCAGGGAATGTCACGTCCCATGTGTGGAAAACGCTCCAGAGCAGATGTTAAGGAGTGACTGAGCATTTGGGCGTGGCCAAAGACCATAGTGTGAGGAAGTAGCTGGATCTACAGGTGTATGGAAGCATTCGGGTCTACCAGCAGTGGCTAAAATCCCAGTCTACGGTGAATTCTTCTCGGAACTGTGCCAGGGAAGGCCTCCACCAAATCTGGACCCAACTGCTTTGATGGAAGAGTGTCTGAACATTGATCTCAGGCTTCTGTCCAGTGAGCTTAGGTTGGCCTACAAATATACTGGCCTATATATTTGCCATGTGTCGTATGCCATATATCATATAGAGACGTATGTACATGGAATGTTCGTTCCATGTGGGTGACGGCCTTTGATTCCTCCTCGAGTGCTTTCAGCAAGGGGGTGGGGTCTGCAGTGTGTTTCCCTTGAAAGCCCCTGAAATGGCAATTTCCCCTACAAGCCTGGAATACAAGCTCTGAAACCGAGTACATGCCGTCACAGCAGTAAGACTTTATTGGACATGCTCTCTCCGCAGTCTGTTGGGTGACTACGGAGAGAGGCTAGAGCGTGTGCCTCCACATGTGTGTGTGTGCATGTCCGGTTTGGTTTTTCTACAGCTTCGGTCAGAAAAAAAAAAAAACTGCTTAGGTCATCAAAATCGAGTCCTCATCATTACCGGCATGATGAGGTCATCATCCTATGCCCTGCAATATTGGTAGCATGATGAGGTCAGCTGGGGGTGACAGTTGTGTAAATGCTGATACGGTTCTGTATTAACTCCGGGCTCTAAGGGATGCCACGGAGGTCAGGGTTTCTCCTGCACTTTAATTTCCCTAATCTCTCTCTGCGGGTCGGAGCGCGTGCTTGTCTCCCGGCAGGATATACAAGGTAAACTGCGTCTATTGTTTTTTTTTTTTTTTTTTATTCTTCCCCCCTCCGTTCCAACTTCCAGCCTAGAACAGGAGACAGAGTGAGGCAGGCAGACGTTGGTGAATAGGCGTATGTAAAAATGTCCTCCTGGGGAAAACATCCCGTTCAAGGTGCTTTCGTTCTTTTCCCTTTTTTTTACCTGAATGCTCGATGAGCTGAAAGGCAGGAAGATGTTTTTAGGGGGAGGATAAAGTTGAATTTAAACAGACACGCTTCCTCCGAGTCACTCTTTCTTCTTTTATAAACAGTGATATTTCAGAGACGTGCTCAGCGAAAGAAGCAGCGTGCTCGTGCGGGAGCGCGTCCATGGTTGCAGGTGTCAGCTGTTTTGTCTCGTTCGGGCCACGTGGCTGTTTTATAGCATCCGCTGCACGGTTGTCTTGGTGTCAGTCTTAATGTGGCGAGATGAGAGTTTTATTGGGTGTATATATTGATTCGGGAAGACCATGTTGTCGTGGAGTCTGGTTAACCAGCACAATAGACAAGCACTTCAATATTCATGCCACCGCGTCTCTGGCTGTTGCTTTCAGATACAACGAGGGAATCCCACTGATTTTGGGGGCTTGTGCTCTTTGGGTTGATGGATTGACTCATTCATTCACTCATGGGTTGTTCCTGGGTCAGCTCTGGGTCGTGTGGGGTGCTGGAGCCTATCCCAGCACTCAAGGGCAACACCCTGAACCAACCCCAAGTCCATCGCACCTGACTGGATGTCTTTGGACGGTGGGAGGAAGCCAGAGTACCTGGAGTATTGCAAGCAGTTGGGCCAGATTTGGTGGATGCCACAGTTCCAAGGAGAATTCCCTGTAGACTGGGATTTTCCCACTGCTGGTAGACCCGTATGACCGTACGCTTCCATACACCTGCAGATTCAGCTACTTCCTTCACACTATGGTCTTTGGCCACGCCCACATGCAGTCACTCCTTTCAGCCAATCAGTAACATCTGCTTTGGAGCGTTTTCCACACATTGAACGAGCACTGTAGCACCTCTTCCCAATCTATGGATCCCGTCACGCACACCGGCATTGAACCAATAGCCCCATCATGCTTGTGCAGCGCCATCTGCAGGAGCCTAAAGGTACTACCGCCTTAAACAGCTTGTTATGCTAATAATTCCTAGATATCGCCCATCTGTACTCTGGATTGTGTGGAATTGTTGGGAAATGGAATTTTTCCCATAATGCTTTATGACTGGAATATTACAGTACACCTCAAGCTTTTTCATCAAAATGCCTAGAAAGTCAGAGAGAGCCCTTGACCTCTTAAATCATCTAGAGCGTAAGAGCCCCATTCAAGGAAGCTTATGATGGCCATTCTGTGTCTGTTAGAGTCCATAAACCATATGTTCAGGTTCAGTCCTGTGCTCAGTACTGGTCTCGCTTGCTCCTCCACTCACCCTCACACATACAAGCAATCTGTGTCTTTCCAGATATTGACCCAGGAGGACTGGAACGTGGTGTTATATAACGGCATGGCCTCTACGTCTCCGTGGGCAGCCCTGTACTTCGTGGCTCTGATGACCTTCGGCAATTACGTCCTCTTCAACCTGCTGGTGGCCATTTTGGTGGAGGGCTTCCAGGCCGAGGTAAGCCGCCAACTGCCGTGGCCGCTATCACCCGGCTTACAAGGGGTCGCTCGTTCATTCACAGCCTTCACTTTGGCACTAAGCTAGGGGGAAAGGGCAGCGGGTGCTCATGTGGACTTTCTATCAGAACGACAGGTTCGGTGACCCCGCCTTCAACTGCACCAAGCTGCAGTTCGGCCATTTACTAGGGCTTGTAGTCCCAGTGGGGCCGGAGGTGCTGAAGCATGGCGCCTTTTTTTGTATCACCTCCACCTGTGCCTGAGGAGCCAAAGTGCTGAGACTTGTGAACAGATCTAGTGTAAGTGTAAAAAACACACAAACTAAAAAGCCGCAGGGGAAGGAGAGATAACAGCGGCAGGTTCGGATGGAAGCTCAGATTGGTTCTCCCGAGGGCGCTCCCTCTACCTGTTCGCTAGCTATTTCCTTTGACAGGTCGGGAAAGTGAGAGGAAAGCTGTCACTTTGGTTTCTTCCGTCCAGTGCTCCTTTGTTTTCTTCCTGCACTCTTAAAAATGAAATGTTATATCAGCTGGGCACACACAACTGTGTTAAGTAGCTTTTTAAGATACTTAATTGAGTAGAACATACTTAACGAACTCAAGTTCACACTAAAGTGATCTGAGTAAGTGCTAAATAACTGGCTGAGCTATTTTCAGGTTATTAACCAAAACTCAAAAGTTGGATTTGCTTAAACATGTTAAGCATGACTGTGTTAAGTATATAGCTTTTACGATACTTGACTGAGTAAAACTTAACAAATTCAAGCATGTCACACCAAAAGGTAAGTGCTAAGTAACTGTATGAACTATTTTCATGCAGTATCCCAAACTACAATGTTGGATTTAACTACACATTTTATGTCAACTGATCCCTCACAACTGTGTTAAGTAGCTTTTTAAGATACTTAATTGAGTAGAACATACTTAACGAACTCATGTTCGCATTTAAGTGATCTGAGTAAGTGCTCAGTAACTGGCTGAGCTATTTTCAGGTTATTAACCAAAACTCAAATATTAGATTTACTTAAACATGTTAAACATGACTGTGTTAAGTACACAGCTTTTACGGTACTTGATTGATTAAAACTTACTTAACAAATTCAAGCATGTTACACTGAAAGGTAAGTGCTAAGTAACTGGATGAACAATATTCATGTAGTACCCCAAAATACAATGTTGGATTTAACTACAAATTTTATGTCAACTGATCCCTCACAACAGTGTTAAGTGGCTTTTAAAGATACTTAATTGAGAAGAACATACTTAACGAACTCAAGTTCACACTAAAGTGATCTGAGTAAGTGCTAAATAACAGGCTGAGCTATTTTCAGGTTATTAACCAAAACTCAAATATTAGATTTACTTAAACATGTTAAGCATGACTTTGTTAAGTATACAGCTTTTACGATACTTGACTGAGTAAAACTTACTTAACAAATTCAAGCATGTTACACCAAAAGGTAAGTGCTAAGTAACTGGATGAACAATATTCATGTAGTACCCCAAAATACAATGTTGGATTTAACTACAAATTTTATGTCAACTGATCTATCACAACAGTGTTAAGTAGCTTTTTAAGATACTCAATAGAGTAGAACATATTTAACGAACTCAAGTTCGCACTAAAGTGATCTGAGTAAGTGCTAATTAACTGGCTGAGCTATTTTCAGGTTATTAACCAAAACTCAAATATTAGATTTACTTAAACATGTTAAACATGACTGTGTTAAGTATACAGCTTTTACGATACTTGATTGATTAAAACTTACTTAACAAATTCAAGCATGTTACACTGAAAGGTAAGTGCTAAGTAACTGGATGAACAATATTCATATAGTACCCCAAAATACGATGTTGGATTTAACTACAAATTTTATGTCAACTGATCCATCACAACAGTGTTAAGTAGCTTTTTAAGATACTCAAATGAGTAGAACATATTTAACGAACTCAAGTTCGCACTAAAGTGATCTGAGTAAGTGCTAATTAACTGGCTGAGCTATTTTCAGGTTATTAACCAAAAATCAAAAGTTGGATTTGCTTAAACCTGTTAAGCATGACTGTGTTAAGTATACAGCTTTTACAATACTTGATTGTTTAAAACTTACTTAACAAATTCAAGCATGTTACACTGAAAGGTAAGTGCTAAGTAACTGGATGAGTTATTTTCATGTAGTACCCCAAAATACAATATTGGATTTAACTAAACATTTTATGTTAACCCGGGGACACAATAGTGTTAAGTGGCTTTTTAGGAAACTTCACTTAATTCAGCGGCACTTAATTGAGTGAAACATACTTAACAAATTTAAGTCAAACTAAAATGACTGGAGATATTTTCAAGCATTACCCAAAAATTAACTACAAATTTTATGTCAACTGATCCCTCACAACTGTGTTAAGTAGCTTTTTAAGATACTCAATTGAGTAGAACATACTTAACGAACTCAAGTTCGCACTAAAGTGATCTAAGTAAGTGCTAATTAACTGGCTGAGCTATTTTCAGGTTATTAACCAAAACTCAAATATTAGATTTACTTAAACATGTTAAACATGACTGTGTTAAGTATACAGCTTTTACGATACTTGATTGATTAAAACTTACTTAACAAATTCAAGCATGTTACACTGAAAGGTAAGTGCTAAGTAACTGGATGAACAATATTCATATAGTACCCCAAAATACGATGTTGGATTTAACTACAAATTTTATGTCAACTGATCCATCACAACAGTGTTAAGTAGCTTTTTAAGATACTCAAATGAGTAGAACATATTTAACGAACTCAAGTTCGCACTAAAGTGATCCGAGTAAGTGCTAATTAACTGGCTGAGCTATTTTCAGGTTATTAACCAAAAATCAAAAGTAGGATTTGCTTAAACATGTTAAACATGTCTGTGTTAAGTATACAGCTTTTACGATACTTGATTGAGTAAAACTTACTTAACAAATTCAAGCATGTTACACCAAAAGGTAAGTGCTAAGTAACTGTATGAACTATTTTCTCGCAGTACCCCAAAATACAATGTTGGATTTAACTACAAATTTTATGTCAACTGATCCCTCACAACAGTGTTAAGTAGCTTTTTAAGATACTTAATTGAGTAGAACATACTTAAGGAACTCAAGTTCGCACTAAAGTGATTTGAGTAAGTGCTAAATAACTGGCTGACCTATTTTCAGGTTATTAACCAAAAATCAAAAGTTGGATTTGCTTAAACATGTTAAGCATGACCGTGTTAAGTATACAGCTTTTATGATACTTGATTGATTAAAACTTACTTAACAAATTCAAGTATGTTACACTGAAAGGTAAGTGCTAAGTAACTGGATGAGTTATTTTTATGTAGTACCCCAAAATACAATATTGGATTTAACTAAACATTTTATGTCAACCTAGGCACGCACAACAGTGTTAAGTGGCTTTTTAGGAAACTTCACTTAATTGAGCGGTACTTAATTGAGTGAAACATACTTAACAAATTTAAGTCAAACTAAAATGACTGGAGATATTTTCAAGTATTACCCAAAAATTTACTACAAGTTTTATGTCAACCCATCCCTCACAACCGTGTTAAGTAGCTTTTTAAGATACTTCATTAAGTAAGACATTCAAAATTTAAGTAAGTCACACTAAAATGATTTGAGTAAAGGCTAATTACTTGGACGCGATACTTCATGTGTTACCCAGAAATGAAATGTTGGGTTTACTTAATCATATAATACAGAGCTATGTTAAGTATATAACTTATAAAATACATAAAGAACAACAGACCCAATAGGCCAGGAGGACAGACAACTTAAAGACGGTGAATATATAAAAAATAATAACAAAATTTGCAAATAGATGATGCCAAGAGCCAATTGGAAAGATGTTGAGCTGTACCCAAGATTACACTTCATCTGATTACACTGGGGGTGTTTGATTGTTTGTATGCAATTGTAGTACAACATTTGAGTGAAATGTGTATACGTAGAAACATGCAGATGACCATTTCCAGATTACTAATCCAGAAATAATTCAATATAGAATGTATGGTCAAAAATAGCACATAAAAGCCAAACCTAATCTGTCCTGTCCAAGCTGAGCTTCACGAGACAGCGCCCTGGACTATATATTCACAGAGGCACAGGTGTCGGGGATAATGAGTAGGCAGAGCGAGGAAAAAGTAAAGCCAGAGTGAGTTTGCATGGACCAATCGGGAATGAAACAGTCCACTTGAGGGCCAATCCCAGAGGCAAGCTGCCATAATCCTACAGTATTGTTCCCAATCTTACAGCTACACCAGTGAGATAACCATTGCTCTAAATCTGAACAGTTCCCTATATATAATAATAATAATAATAATAATAATAATAATAATAATAATAATAATAATAATAAATTTACATTAAAACATTATAATAAGCATTCAATGTAAAACATAAAGTGGGTCCCAAAAGTTTCAGACCACCTTAAAAAACTGGGATTTTATTTCTTCATCCTTCATTTCTCTTCCTCCCAGGAAATAAACAACCCAAAATGTTTCACGGCTTTGAAAAAAAAACTGCTCTGCCAAAAAGTTATGCCAACAGAAGCGCAAGCCAGCTCTGTTTACGGGAGCAGAGAGGAATAATCAGGGCAGGGCGAATGGAGCAGAAGATAGGAGAGGAAGAATCCTCAGCGGTAGAGGAGGAAGGACGGGAGAGGTTCACATCAATATCCTGCGCCATAACTCACTTTAAAATATCACAAATGGACCCTCGTTTTTCATATTTCCATAATTCCCCCCTTGACCCCCGATTTACTGTCCTCAGATTTCAGATTTCCATAATTTCCTCCTCATCCTAAGTGTAGTCAATGAGCCAAAAACCCAGGACTGCGCTGGAACTACAAGGCTAATGTATGTAAAAATGGGCGGCATGGTGTAAACGGCCCGGCCAAATAATAATACACTTGTCTTAGACCATATAGAGTTCAATCCATCTGATTGGTTGAGAAACATCTGTAACATTTCCTATAAATCATGGAGTCATAATTCTAAATACATCCAAATGCATTTGTAAGGTGTTATAAGGCATGCATAATAGCTCATAATGCCAGGCATAACACTGTATAATTACCTGCGACCAGTTATAATCACTTTATAAACCAAGAGTATGCAAATGTGTTATGTCAGGTTTATAATGCACTATAATATCTGTTCATAAGAACATTGTAAGCATGAATATTGTACTAGGTCAGGTCTGGCTTTGTTTGCATGTCCTGTATTATCTATAGACCACTTTTAATAATCTATGAGGTGTAATGAACTATGTAATATCTCATAATACCAGTCATAAGCTTGTTTAAACACTTACAGCTAGTTATAACTGCATGTATAAGGTGTTATAAGGCATGCATAATAGCTCATAATGCCAGGCATTACGCTGTATAATTACTTACGACCAGTTATAATCCCTTTATAAACCAAGAGTATGCAAATGTATAATGTCAGGTTTATAATGCACTATAATGTCCGTTCATAAGAACGTTGTAAGCATGAATATTGTACTAGGTCAGGTCTGGCTTTGTTTGTATGTCCTGTATTATCTATAGACCACTTTTAATAATCTATGAGGTATAATGTACTATGTAATATCTTATAATAGCAGGCATAAGCTTGTTTAAACTCTTACAGCTAGTTATAACAGCATTTATAAGGTGTTATAAGGCATGCATAATAGTTCATAATACCAGGCATAACGCTGTATAATTACTTGCGACCAGTTTAATCCCTTTATAAACCAAGAATATGCAAATGTGTTATGTCAGGTTTATAATGCACTATAATATCTGTTCATAAGAACGTTGTAAGCATGAATATTGTACTAGGTCAGGTCTGGCTTTGTTTGTATGTCCTGTATTATCTATAGACCACTTTTAATAATCTATGAGGTATAATGTACTATGTAATATCTTATAATAGCAGGCATAAGATTGTTTGAACACTTACAGCTAGTTATAACTGCATTTATAAGGTGTTATAAGGCATGCATAATAGCTCATAATACCAGGCATAACGCTGTATAATTACTTACGACCAGCTATAATCCCTTTATAAACCAAGAGTATGCAAATGTATAATGCCAGGTTTATAATGCACTATAATATCGGTTCATAAGAACGTTGCAAGCATGAATATTGTACTAGGTCAGGTCTGGCTTTGTTTGTATGTCCTGTATTATCTATAGACCACTTTTAATAATCTATGAGGTGTAATGTACTATGTAATATCTTATAATAGCAGGCATAAGCTTGTTTAAACACTTACAGCTAGTTATAACTGCATTTATAAGGTGTTATAATGCATGCATAATAACTCATAATACCAGACATGACGCTGTATAATTACTTACGCCCAGTTATAATCACTTTATAAACCAAGAGTAGGCAAATGTATAATGCCAGGTTTATAATGCAGTATAATATCTGTTCATAAGAACGTTGTAAGCATGAATATTGTACTAGGTCCGGTCTGGCTTTGTTTGTACGTCCTGTATTATCTATAGACCACTTTTAATAATCTATGAGGTGTAATGTACTATGTAATATCTTATAATAGCAGGCATAAGCTTGTTTAAACACTTACAGCTAGTTATAACTGCATTTATAAGGTGTTATAAGGCATGCATAATAGCGCATAATACCAGGCATAACACCGTATAATTACTTACGACCACATATAATCACTTTATAAACTAAGAGCATGCAAATGTGTTATGTCAGGTTTATAATGCATTATAATATCTGTTCATAAGAACGTTGTAAGCATGAATATTGTACTAGGTCAGGTCTGGCTTTGTTTGTATGTCCTGTATTATCTATAGACCACTTTTAATAATCTATGAGGTGTAATGAACTATGTAATATCTCATAATAGCAGGAATAAGCTTGTTTATAAAGCTCTATAACATCTGTTTATAAGAACAGTATAACAAGCTTTGCTTATTCAAGTTATAAAAAGCCGAGAAACATATTAACAGTGTTATGTATGCTATATAATGTAATATGAATAGAGGATTCATAGGACCTCTTTGGCGGGTATTGCATTCCTACTTCATAAACTCTGCACCAAAGTTCGCACCAGGGCTCGTTCTAGCTGAACCACGCCTGAACGCACCCTAACTTTCTACATTAGCTCATACGGTCAGCAGCTTTGAAGCCAGAACAACAACACAGGCTGGAATTTTGTAGGACTGTAGCACTAGCCGCTTTCCTCACAGAGCACTGCGGCACTCACAGAGCAGCTCCACTCCATCAAAACAAGTCAAGGTTTATTTATATAACGCCTTTAACAACAGGCATTGTCACAAAGCAGCTTTACAGAGGATACGGGACCAAGCCCCCAGTGAGCAAGCCAAGGGCGACAGTGGCGAAGAGAATAACTCCCTCGGAGCAAGAGGAAGAAACCTCAGGAGGAACCTAGACTCCAAAGGGGAACCCATCCTCCTCTGGTTGACACTGGATAGCAAGACAAGCAACATGAACTGGACCAGAGTTTACCATTCTGTACCATACTGAATAGAGAATAACCATAAACTGTTAGAATCCGATAGGAGGAACAATAAGAAATAGGCCTGAAGTCTAGATGAACTGTGATTGGTCAGCTGGATGCAGGTGAAACTTCCACATAGCGTAACAGCAAGCCCTATGGTGGGTAAACTGCTCTAAAATCTAAAAGCAGTGGGCACCCAGTCAAGGACGACTAGGCAGCGGCATCAGACCACACAGGATGGGCAGTAGTTGTGCATCAGATCACACAGGATGGGCAGCAGTTCCACATCAGATCACACAGGATGGGCAGTAGTTGTGCATCAGACCACACAGGATGAGCAGTAGTTCTGCATCAGACCACACAGGATGGGCAGCAGTTCTGCATCAGACCACACAGGATGGGCAGTAGTTCTATTACAGACCACACAGGATGGGCAGTAGTTCTGTATCAGACCACACAGGATGGGCAGTAGTTCTGTATCAGACCACACAGGATGGGCAGTAGTTCTGTATCAGACCACACAGGATGGGCAGTAGCTCTATTCCATGCCACATAGGATGGACAGTAGTTCTGTATCAGACCACACAGGATGGGCAGTAGTTCTACATCAGACCACACAGGAAGAGCAGTAGTTCTACATCAGACCACACAGGAAGAGCAGTAGTTCTACATCAGACCACACAGGAAGAGCAGTAGTTCTACATCAGACCACACAGGATGGGCAGTAGTTCTACATCAGACCACACAGGAAGAGCAGTAGTTCTACATCAGACCATACTGCTAACCAGTCATGGGCTGGAGGTTAGGGAGCCAGCCTTGTGACTGGATCACTGCGGTGCCCTTGAGCAAGGCACCTAACCCCCAAATGCTCCAGAAATTTTATATTATTTATAAAATAACAAAATAAAGTTAATGTATGATGATCTACAGTAGCATGATGCTAATCGCTGGTCGTAGGCTGTCATTGCTTGTTAGCTCTGTCACAAGAAACCAGTAAATTGAGCCCACCTGTAGCAGCGAACATCCTGACAGACCACCAGGTGAGGCATGAAAGAGACGTGTCAGCTCCGTTGTGGGATGTGAGGCCTAATTTTCATGTTGATAGGAATCAGAGGTATTTGAATCGTTGCCATCACATTGTGTAAAGGTGTGTATATGAGTGTGTGTGTGTGTGTGTGTGTGTGTGTATGTGCGCGATGGCAGCACCGCGCCTGGGCACATCTGCTGCATGTACGTGTTTGATACCTGAACGCTTTCACCCAAAACCCCTTTGTTGTCTTTTTTTTCCACACTGTCTTTCATCTTTCCCATTCCTTTGTTGAAAGGTATCACAGATGCATACATGCACACACTCTCACACACACAGTACAGCTGCCTACACACACACACACACACACACACACACACACACGGCAAGGATTCAGATTCCACTCCGCTGATTACACCCCTCAGGAAACAAGCCAAAGCTGATCATTCTTAAAGCAAACTTCTTATGCCACGCTGGTGTAACGGTAGAAGTCATTACACCTACAATCAAATTAGGGCTGTTCAACAGTTTTGTGTGGCTAATCAATCGGATTGTTCGTGTGGCTAATTGTGACCAATCACTTTCATTTGTCTAGTTAATCATTGTTGATCACAATATTTTGTGTGTGCGGTTAATAGTAATTGATCATAGCATTTGGTGGGCTTCATGGTGGTGTGGTTTCTCCCTTGTGCGGTTAATCATGATTGATTCCATGATTTTGTGAAGTTAATCACAATGAATTGGGCCCCTTTGTGTGGTAAATCTGGAATAATAACATTACTGTGTGGGGTTAATGGCTGCACTAACCTACTACACTACTACTGCTAGTATTAACGCAGTATTAATATAACTACTACCTACTACAGCTATTAGCTAGGCTGCTCCACTACAACTACTGCACTGCTGCACCAATACTACAATACAAGTACTGCAACCACTGTCCCTGAACTACTACAAGTACTAAACTACTACGACTATTTGAACATTACTACTGCAGTACTGCTACTACTACTACAGCACTATTAGTACTACTGCTGCAGTCCTATAAATACTCCACTACTATTACTGCTTAATGCTCTAACTGCTGCACTACTAAAACTACTGCTCTCTTATTATTACTGCTGATGCCCTACTACAACTACTACACTACTACAACTGCTAAGTATCTGCAGTACTCCAGTGATTACACCACTACTACTGCTGCTATTCTACAACTACTGCACTCTTACTATTACTGCTACACTACTACAACTCCCACACGACTACTAACGCAGCTGCTACAATACGACAACTACTATACTACTGCTGCTGCTGCAATACTATAACTACTGCACTCTTACTATTACTGCTACACTACTACAACTCCCACACGACTACTAACACAGCAGCTACAATACTACAACTACTATACTACTGCTGCTGCTGCTGCAATACTATAACTGCTGCACTCTTACTATTACTGCTACACTACTACAACTCCCACACTACTACTAACACAGCAGCTACAATACTACAACTACTATACTACTGCTGCTGCTGCTGCTGCGGCAATACTATAACTGCTGCACTCTTACTATTACTGCTGCACTACTACAACTCCCACATGACTACTAACACAGCTGCTACAATACTACAACTACTATACTACTGCTGCTGCTGCAGCAATACTATAACTGCTACATTACTACTGCGACTGCTGCAATACTATAACTACTGCACTCTTACTATTACTGCTACACTACTACAACTACTGCACTAGGACTACTGCTGCTGCCTTACTACAACTCCGAATCTACTACTACTGCACTACTAAACTGCGGCACTCTTAATTCTACTGCTGCTGCACTACTTCAGCTACTGCACTCTTACTAGTACTGCTGCAGTACTTCAATTACAATTACTGCCATACTTCTACTGTTGTTGCACTACAGGTAAAACTACTTCGATCACACTACTAAACTACTGTATATTACTACTACAGTCATAGTACTACTAATGCTACAATAATACTGTTGGACTACTACTGCTGCTGCTGCAGTACTACTTCCCTACGGCACCTACTACTGCACTATTACCTTTAATATAGTACTACTACCACTACCAGTACTACTCCTGCTATTACTATGACCACACTATTACTACTACCACACTATTACCACCGCTGCACTGTTACTAGCATTATACTATTCCTACTACCACACTATTACTACTACCGCACTATTGCTACTACTAAACTATTACTACTACCGCACTATTAGTACTACTAAACTATTACTACTACCATACTATTACTACTGCCGCACTATTACTACTACTAAACTATTACTACTACCGCACTATTACTACTACTAAACTATTACTACTACCGCACTATTACTACCGTTGCACTATAACTGCTGCTGAACTATTACTGCTACTATACTATTGCTACTTCCACTCTATTCCTACTAAGTATTACTATTACTGTTCTATTACTAGTATCATACTATTCCTACTAACACACTATTACTAATACTGCACTTTTACTAGTATCATGCTATTATTACTACCGCACTATTACTACTACTGCACTATTACTAGTATTATACTATTCCTACTACCGCACTATTACTACTACCGAACTGTTACTAGCATCATACTATTCCTACTACTGCACTATTACTACTAATGCACTAGTACTTCTACCGCACTATTACTACTACTGCATTATTACTAGTATTATATTATTCATACTACCACACTATTTCTACTACTGAACTGTTACTAGCATCATACTATTCCTACGACCACACTATTACTACTACTGCACTATTACTACTGCTGCACTATAACTACTGTTGAACTTTTACTACTATTATACTATTACTACTACTGCTCTATTCCTATTAACTATCTATTACTATTACTACACTAAAACTACTAATGCACTTTTACTACTACTAAACTATTACTACTACCGCACTATTACTACTACTAAACTATTACTACTACCGCACTATTACTACTACTAAACTATTACTACTACTGCACTATTACTACTACTAAACTATTACTACTACCGCACTATTACTACTACTAAACTATTACTACTACCATACTATTACTACTGCCGCACTATTACTACTACTAAACTATTACTACTACTAAACTATTACTACTACCGCACTATTTTTACTACTAAACTATTACTACTACTGCACTATTACTACTACTAAACTATTACTACTACCGCACTATTACTACTACTAAACTATTACTACTACCATACTATTACTACTGCTGCACTATTACTACTACTAAACTATTACTACTACTAAACTATTACTAGTATTATGCTATTCCTACTACTGCACTAGTACTATTACTGTACTATTACTAAAATAATACTATTCCTACTATCACTACTACTGCACTATTATTGGTATCATGCTATTACTACTACCGCACTACTACTAGTACTGCACTATTACCAGAATAATAGTATTGCTACTTCCACACTCACCACTGCACAATTACTGCTGCTGCACTGCTGTTTAAATGGTCAAACCACAGAAATGCGATCATGGGATACATGTCTATGAGGTACATGCGGTTAATCGTGTCGATGTAATATTGATGTATTATATTTGGGACCCCACAATACATAAACAGGCAAACATTCAGTCTCATGTCTGAACAAAATGTGAAGACAAATTCATTAACATTTGACTCAGACGTGGATAAGACACAGTCTGTTGGTAGAGTTGTTTATTTCCGAGCCCATTATTTTTCCGTAATTATGTTTATGTAACAGTCAATAACTGTCCAGGTATTTATTTATTTATTTATTTATTTATTGAGTGACAAATGTTCCGCTGACCCTCTGTATCTGTCTGCCTCTGTCTCTTCCTGTCTCTCTGTCTTCTTCTCTTTCTCTCTGTCATTTCTTTCTTTTTCTTTTCGTCTCTCTCTTTTGTTATTCTATTTTTTCCACCTCTATCTTTCCTGTACTCTTTATCCCTGTTTCCTTTTTTTACTCTCTCTTTCCCTTTATCTCTCGCTCTCTCAGGGAGATGCCAGCAGGTCAGAGAGTGAAGATGATGTTCTGTCCTCTGACTTTGATGAAGAGGACAAACTGAGAGAACTGTTAAGCTCAGGTAAGGATGTGTGTGTGTGTGTGTGTGTGTGCGCGTGTGTGTGTGTGTGTGTCTGTGTGTGTGTGTGTTTCTTTTAGAGCAGGGTTTATGTGTCTATTAATACATGGGTTGTTTGCCTCCAGGGTCAGAGGTGAAGATGCAGACGCTGATGCCGATCTCTAATGGCCACTTGGAGCCACGAGCAGCGATGCCCCCCCACACCACACACATGCACCCCAGCGCCACGCCCAGGACTGAAATCTCCCACATCGACATGCAGTCGCGGCGCAGCAGCAACGCCTCCAACGAGCACCACGACCAGAGATCACTGGTGAGCACCAATTAGAACACACAGAACATAAGACAACCAGCCAGCAGGCGTCAACCGTGTACCGCTGACAGCTGGGTTCTTTGGGAAGGGAATGAAAAGTGTTCATTCCTCTCCGCAGCCTGGAACAGTAGATCTCCCCATACAGCCCATCATATTTGTAGGTGTAGCTCCTTTATTGTGGTTTACAACCCTTTACAGCTACAACAGCTTCAACTTCTCTGGGAAGGCTTTCCACGAGGGTTAGGAATGTGTTTATGGGAATTCTTTACCATTCTTCCAGAAGCACATTTGGGAGGTCAGACACTGATGTTGGATGAGAAGGCCTGGCTCGCAGTCTCCTCCCTAATTCATCCCAAAGGCGTTCTGTCAGGTGGAGGTCAGGACTCTGTGCAGGCCAGTCCAGTTCCTCCACACCAGACTCGCTCATCCATGTCTTTATGGAGCTTGCTTTGTGCACTGGTGTGCGGTCATGTTGGAACAGGACGGGGCGTCCCCAAACTGTCCCCACAAAGTTGAGAGTATGGAATGGTCCAGAGTCTCTATGTCTGCTGAAGCATTACGAGTTCCTCTTACTGGAACAAAGGGTCTGAGTCCAACTCCTGAACACCAACCCCACACCATAATCCCCCCTCCACCAAACTTTACACTCGGCACAGTGCAGTCAGACAAGTACCGTTCTCCTGGCAACCACCAAACCCAGACTCGTCCATCGGATTGCCAGATGGAGGAGCGTGATTGGTCACTCCAGAGTACACATCTCCACCGCTCTAGAGTCCAGCAGCGGCGCATTACACCACTGCATTCCATGCTCTGCATTATGCTTGGTGATGTAAGGCTTGGATGCAGCTGCTCGGCCATGGAAACCTATTCCATGAAGCTCTCCACAGCTGATCTGAAGGCCACATGAAGTTTGGAGGTCTGTAGTGACTGACACTACAGAAAGTTGGTGACCTCTGTGCACTATGCACCTCAGCATCCGCTCACCACCCTCTGTCATTTGACCGCTTCGTGGTTGAGCTGCTGTCGTTCCCAGTCACTTCCACTGTGTTGTAATCCCACTGACAGTCCACTGTGGAATATTCAGTAGGGAGGAATTTCACCACTGGACTTGTGGCACAGCTGGAATTCACTGAGCTCCTGAGAGCCACCCATTCTCTCACTAATGTCTACAGAGGCAGTCTGCATGTCTAGGTGCTTGGTTTTATACACCTGTGGCCATGGAAGTGATTGGAACACCTGAATTCAGTGGTTTGGATGGGGGAGTGAATACTTTTGGAAATATAGTGTATGTTAATGAAACTGTTGTGTAACAGTTTAGGATTCTGGTTTTACCGTACCTCTTTTGGAACAACTGTGGTTCATGGTACGTCAGTTCTAGGTCTTCACCTACAGCAGTGTACATAGTTTTCCATTCTATGGGACCTTTTAAGGTAGTGGATCTTAAAGACCCCCATCAATTTTTTGAGGGTACAGCTACACCGGATGCCCCTTCTTCTGACAGTGTAGGCTAATCGTGGCATGATCGCCTCAACCACACAATCCCCCACCCACACGGGGTCCTTGGCAGCCACCGTGGGCTGCCGCGCTGGGTCCATGCCGATGTTAAGATTGGGAGCCACTGTTGTGCAACCTTAAATGTCATAGAAATCGGAGTGCAAATTGAATTTAATGCCGTTTTGTTAAAGGACAATTCGTAGCTATAAATAAGTAATTGGTTTTTCCGAGTGCGCCCCAGTTGTTGATAATACACGCTGTTGATATTATAATAGTCTTTCACACACTAGCTGCTAAGAACTCCAGGCTCATTAACAGTGGAGCCCTGCTCACAAATTTATGCATACAGGCTGCCGGCTGGGCTCTGAAATGAAATTCCAATTTTCTCATTGTTGGTTTTTAATATTACAATAATGTTTGAATAAAAAAACCCTTAGTTTTAATTGATGAGAAAATAACTGGCTGAAATGCAGTAAACACTCGTTTCCGAGGGGGGGGTTCAGCATTTCAAGAGGTCTTGTCCAGGCTGGTCCTGAGTCCTGGTCTACTGTACGTATGGGAATAAGACAAATGTAATCAGATTGCTCCAAATGGACCTACCACTCTAGATACAGGCAGAATGGCCCCTGCAAGGGCTTGCACAAATGGCTTAAAGCACTTACCTGTGGTGGAATCACTGTAATACGTGACTACGAGTGACTTCGCTTGGTGAAAGATTATATAGCGTAGAGCAAAATGCGATATAAATAAATAAATAATAAAAAAATCTGATCGAAGATGATTCATGAACAGCAGTCAGCATTGAATGGACATGCCCATCATCTTAAACATGGGTTAGCCAATCTGGAATGCCTTACCCAAAGCCATAGCTTACATAGTTGGAATGATACAGCTACGACGCAAGTGTTTCCCAAAACCGTGGTTGGAACTATGGAGGTTACTACGTTAGCAGTTTCCGTAGTTGGAACGATACAGCTACGACACAAGTGTTTCCCAAAACCGTGGTGGGAACTATCGAGGTTACTGCATTAGCAGTTTACGTAGTTGGAATGATACAGCTACGACGCAAGTGTTTTCCAAAACCGTGGTTGGAACTATGAAGGTTACTACGTTAGCAGTTCACTTAGTTGGAATGATACAGCTGCAACGCAAGTGTTTTAAAAAACCGTGGTTGGAACTATGGAGGTTACTATGTTAGCAGTTTACGTAGTTGGAATGATACAGCTATGAGGCAAGTGTTTCCCAAAACTGTGGTTGGAACTATGGAGGTTACTATGTTAGCAGTTTACGTAGTTGGAATGATACAGCTGCAACGCAAGTGTTTCCCAAAACCGTGGTTGGAACTATGGAGGTTACTACGTTAGCAGTTTACGTAGTTGGAATGATACAGCTGCAACGCAAGTGTTTTCCAAAACCGTGGTTGGAACTATGGAGGTTACTATGTTAGCAGTTTACGTAGTTGGAATGATACAGCTATGACGCGAATGTTTCCCAAAACCGTGTTTGGAACTATGGAGGTTATTACGTTAACAGTTTACATACTTGGAATGATACAGCTGCAACGCAAGTGTTTTCCAAAACCGTGGTTGGAACTATGGAGGTTACTACGTTAGCAGTTTACGTAGTTGGAATGATACAGCTATGACGCGAATGTTTCCCAAAACCGTGTTTGGAACTATGGAGGTTATTACGTTAACAGTTTACGTAGTTGGAATGATACAGCTGCAACGCAAGTGTTTTCCAAAACCGTGGTTGGAACTATGGAGGTTACTATGTTAGCAGTTTACGTAGTTAGAATGATACAGCTACGACGCAAGTGTTTCCCAAAACCGTGGTTGGAACTATGGAGGTTACTACGTTAACAGTTTACATACTTGGAATGATACAGCTGCAACGCAAGTGTTTTCCAAAACCGTGGTTGGAACTATGGAGGTTACTACGTTAGCAGTTTACGTAGTTGGAATTATACAGCTATGACGCAAATGTTTCCCAAAACCGTGGTTGGAACTATGGAGGTTACTACGTTAGCAGTTTCCGTAGTTGGAATGATACAGCTACAACGCAAGTGTTTCCCAAAACCTTGGTTGGAACTATGGAGGTTACTACGTTAGCAGTTTACGTAGTTGGAATGATACAGCTACGACGCGAGTGTTTCCCAAAACCGTGGTTGGAACTATGGAAGTAGCTACGTTAACAGTTTACGTAGTTGGAATGATACAGCTACGACGCAAGTGTTTCCCAAAACCTTGGTTGGAACTATGGAGGTTACTACGTTAGCAGTTTACGTAGTTGGAATGATACGGCTACGACGCGAGTGTTTCCCAAAACCGTGGTTGGAACTATGGAAGTAGCTACGTTAACAGTTTACGTAGTTGGAATGATACAGCTACGACGCAAGTGTTTCCCAAAACCGTGGTTGGAACTATGGAGGTAACTTCCATTAGCAGTTTACGTAGTTGGAATGATACAGCTACGACGCAAGTGTTTTCCAAAACCGTGGTTGGAACTATGAAGGTTACTACGTTAGCAGTTTACGTAGTTGGAATGATACAGCTGCAATGCAAGTGTTTTCCAAAATCGTGGTTGGAACTATGGAGGTTACTACGTTAGCAGTTTACGTAGTTGGAATGATACAGCTACGACGCAAGTGTTTCCCAAAAGTGTGGTTGGAACTATGGAGGTTACTACGTTAGCATTTTCCGTTGTTGGAATGATACAGCTACAACACAAGTGTTTCCCAAAATCATGGTTGGAACTAAGGAGGTAACTACGTTAGCAGTTTACATAGTTGAAATGATAAAGCTACGGCGCCAGTGTTTCCCAAAACCGTGGTTGGAAATATGGAGGTTACTACATTAACAGTTTACGTAGTTGGAATGATAAAGCTACGACGCGAATGTTTCCCAAAACCGTGGTTGGAACTATGGAGGTTACTATGTAAGCAGTTTCCGTAGTTGGAGTGATACAGCTATGATGCAAGTGTTTCCCAAAACCGTGGTTGGAACTATGGAGGTTACTACATTAGCAGTTTACGTAGTTGGAATGATACAGCTACAGAAATTCCAATTAACACATTCCTAAACCTTGTGGAAAGCCTTCCCAGAGGAGTTTTATCTGTTATAGCTGTAAAGGGTGGGCCGACATCGTATTAAACCCTATGGATTAGGAAAGGAAGGCAGACGAACGTATAGTTTTGGCAGTGTAGTGGATCTTAATCAGTATAATGATGGTTTTGCATTTGAGACAGTGCCAGAGAAATAAATCAGGCGTCCATGCGGTGGTCCACCTGCAGTGCTAGGCCCGGACTGAGTGCTTTGGGGGTCCTGCAAGTTAAATGAATCCAGGAACTCATTTTGAACGAAGGTGCATCACAGCTTAATGTGTGTTTATTAAATTCGGTTTGCAGAGTGAAATGATAGGTATTTGTAAATGCCACGGGAGTTGCGGTGTAACGAGACCCCATAACCGAAATGCTAGCGGACTGGTAATCTCCATATTGCAGAAGCTGCACAACTTCTGAATACTAATCGCAGGGCCATGTGAGGAGAGCTTCAGCCATGGCAAGCTCGGGGAAGGATGAGTGGAGCGGTCAGCTGTTGCAGCTACTGGACCAAATCATTGATGTGTGTTGGGTGGATTTAAAAGTATTTGATTGGACGTGATGGCGTTCAAGCCCCCACAGTGCATCTGTAATTGGTCAGGATGTTCTGCTTTTAGTTACAGTGGAATTCAGCTGGAATTCACAACAGGAGTCTGTAAAGCTTGGCTTGTTGGTGTCCCTGAATCATTATAAGCTATAAGTTTCTTCAGAGTTTAGCATTTCTGTTATTATTTTTATTCTATGTAAGATTTTATATCATATTTTAGTATTTTATTTGATTTTTTTTGTTTGTTTTTATTATTTTTTAAATTGTATTAGTTTGTCTAATCTTTTTAGTTTTACATTATTTTTTTTAGCTATTTATCCTTTTATTTTTGAACTGCAATGAAATCTTATTCACTTTTTAACATTCAATTTTTCTTTTGTTTGACTTTTTGGGTAAATTGTTTGCACAGTGTTTTCTTTTTTTGCATTTAACCACATTAAACCAGATTTTTCAAACCCTTTAAAGAATTAATATTGTTATAAAGCATTATTCTGATACAAGTTGAAATAAAAAGGCTTTATTGTAAAAAAAATAATTAATCTATGTTGAAATCTGATTGTTAGGTTACTATCTCAGTTTTATTAGTTTTTCCTTTCTTAAGTAAAATTTTAATTTAGAAAAATATTTAATTTTCAAATGTGGAGCAAAGAATTTTTTTAATTCTTTGCTCCATATATCTTGTTTGGTTTTATTGTCAATTATTTATGTAGTTATGTAGTTTAATTTCTTTTTTAGAACCTTAAAAAATATCAATATATTTACAAAATTTTAGTCTCGTATTTTCAGTTGGCGATCTAATATTTTAAACCATATTTTCGATATTTGTGGGGTAAAGCCTGAGGTGTAGATGCTGTGCTAATTTAGCATTGCTAAAACTCCTTAAATAATCATCAATAAAAGCTAAATTCTAATTCCAAAAGAGTTCATTCTATGTTGAAATCTTATTTTTTAGTTTATTACCATGCTAATATAGCATTTCTGAAATGGCTGAACTCTTTGGAAGCAAAGTCAAATCTGGAATTACTTTCAGCTAAAAAACCCAAACCTCTAAAAATCCGAAACTTATAAGGCTTCATTTTCAGTAAATCTAAATTCAAAAATTCCACAATTTTGGAAATCTTATTTATCAGTATATTATTTTTTCTAGATTAAATTTTTTACATTTTTAAATTGTTTGCTCCATTTATCATTTTTGGTTTTATTGTCATTTTGTTTATGTAGTTATTTCCTTTAAGTTCTTTTTTTAAACTCTTTAACAATATATATTGTAATAAGTAAACGAAAAAAGCTATAGTTTTTATATTATTAATCTCATATTTCAAACCATATTTCTAATATTTTTGGGTAAAGCTTGAGGTCTAGATGCCATGCTGATTTAGAACTGGTGAAACTCTTCAGAATTACTATCATGTTAAATTATCAATAAAATTGTTGATTCCGAAAAAAAAGTTCCTTCTGTTTTAAAATCTTGTTTATTAGTTTATTGTTTTGGCTTTATTTATTTTTTCCTTTCCTAATTAAATCTCATTCCATTACATTTATTTTTCTCTTTAATAAGTAAAAGCTCAGCTGATTTAAAAACAAGGATCCCCCTCATTGTACTTGTTGTGAAAACAGAGGTTTGTTTGATTGAATGATGTTCACAGCACACAATAAAACATTCATTCACTGCTTAAAGTCATCGTTCCATATCTTGTACCCTGCTGCAATAGCCACACTCCGATGACTGATGTCGCCATAATGATTTTAGGCAGCTCTACCATTATTCATAACCCCAGATCCTCAGATCATCTTGGGCTCCAAGTCCTTCCCCGCAGCAAGCCATTAGCCTTTTAGCTTCGGCATTCTCAGTTTAGCCTGGAACCGAAGGATAACCGCACTCTTTACCACACAACTATGTGACGCCCAACTGAATCTGTGCACTGCTTTCAGAAACAGGGACTGACCTCTGTGTACGTTCCGGCATCTCTTGGCGTGCACACAGTTGCAATCCCCTGGACGTCCTGCTGGGTTCAGTTGGAGCCAAATGGCACAGTCCTGCTTTACAGACAGCCTTTCTAATACAGAATGCCACTGAGCTGTAGGACAAGAGATAACAGCCTTCTCACACGCAGTGTGCTGTAAACTCCACTAGACCCTCAAAAATAGCAGCAACAAAACATACCGTCATTTTCTGTTATTAATATTCAATGATATTTTAACCAGCGTTAATATCATTCACTAATAGCACTGCCTAAACCAAAACTAGCAGTGTAAGCTACCATGTAACCTCCACCAGTACCTCTAACAGCTGGGGACTGGACTGGGCATGTACTGGACAAGTTCTGGATGTAGGCAACATCAATGTTCAGACACTCTTGCATCAAAGAACTGGGACAGATTTGGTGGATGTCTTTCCTGGGGCAATTCCAGGGAGAATTCCCTGTAGACTGGGATTTTAGCCACTACTGGTAGACCCGTATGATCGTACGCTGCTTCCATACACCTGCAGATTCAGCTATTTCCTCACACTATGGTCTTTGGCCACGCCCAAATGCTCAGTCCCTCCGTTTAGCCAACCATTAACATCTGCTCTGGAGTGTTTTTCACACATGGAACAAGACATTCCCTGCACTGTAGCACCTCTTCCCAATCTATGGATCCCATCACTCTCACCCCAGAGGTATTTATGGACCCTTCATTCTCATGCAGCGCCATCTGCAGGAACCGGAACGTTCCTACCACCTTAAACAGGCTTGGAGATGAAGTCAAAACTCAAAGCAAATTAAAATACATGTTGCTCTGGATATAACAGGTATAACAATTTCGTTCATGTATTTTCAGTGGGAGGTCTAATATTTGGAACCATATTTCTGAGGGGTCTATCTAACTTGAGGTCAAAATCGTCGCTGTCCAATGAAAACCATGTATCTCCATTTTTGACAGTTTTTACTTTTATGTATCATTGGATCACATGAGCTGCTATTTACACTGTGTGTGAATTTCATGATGATTGGAGGAACAGAAATGGCCCAAAGATGACTTGGAAAAAGTCTGGTTCCATTGACGTACATTAGAATTAAATTGGGTTTTGGCCTCTCCTGTAAAGTTGCTATTTTGGAGATACTTCTTTTTCTTTGGACAGCGACGATATGCAGGGCTAATTTAACATTGGTGAAATAAAAAAAAATCCCAAATGCAAATAAATACAGGATAGAGTGATAAGCAAATTCAATTTGACCAGTATTAACCTGAAAGATGGTCTTAAAACAGAATATCTTTTGGGTTCATTTATGAGGTCAGCTGTTACTAGTGGCATGGACTGAACAAGTTCTTGGATGGAGGCCACATCAATGTTCAGACACTCTTCCAACAAAGAATTGCAATTGGGCTAGATTTGGTGGATGCCTTCCCTGGTGACTACAGGTGACTGGACAGGTCATCATAACCCAGTATTTATCATATCACAAATTCATATCTGCATGCATGTATGTTTGCAGTCCAGCCTATGGGGAAGTCGCCGCTCCAGCTGGAACAGCCTAGGCCATGCCCCCAGTCTGAAGAGGCGTGGCCAGTCAGGGGAACGTGAGTCTCTCCTCTCAGGCGAAGGGCGGGACAGCTTGGACGATGACCAATCCGAGGGGGGGAAGTCCAGCAGGACGGGCAGCCTGGGAGGAGTTTCGAGACTGGGGTCCTTTGATATGCCAGAGCTCCTGCAGGTTCCTTCCATGTCCCGGCCCTACATGGAGTGCAACGGCAGACTGGATGGATCCTATCCCTCGTCTCCGTACATGCGACAGCCCTCCCAAACGCATGCAGAGGAAGACGAGGACGTGGAAGAGGTTAGAGCCTCTCTCGCTCTGTTTCACTCTTCTCTCTCTCTCTCTGAAGGTTCTTTCTGCACTTCCTGTCTCTCAGGGTACCAGTGTATTCTTTTTAATGGCATCCATCTAGTTCAGACGAGTCCTCCTCCACAGGTTCGACTTTGAAAGCTGCTCAGGATTAAGAGGGACACTGTATGAGGGAACAAGGGAGTGGGCACCACGATGTGGAAAACCAGATAGAACAGACTAAATTGCTCAGTCACGATCACCGTAGCCTCAGTCTCAGATGCTGGTAGCTCTTGGCCCTGGTTAACTTTAATACATCCACACTCATTGTCAAAGGAGTAGCTGGACAAATAGCTGCACCCACACCGTATCAACCACTGGAATGAAACTTGGTGGGGAGGTTTGACATTGTGAGACATGCCATTGATTCAAGTTTCATGCTCGGGCAACCATGTGACATTGGCAGGGATGGGCCTTATCGCTGTACCTGACTGACCCTACGGCCACCACTGCAGACACTCAGTGAGCACTGGTGCCCTCTAGGAGTCATCGTGTTAGTGTCAGCACCATTGGCAGACGGCTACACGAGGGAGGACTACTTGCACACAGACCACTACCACGACTGTCCTTAACACCACGTCACCATCACCAAAGACTGCAATGGTGTCGCACCAGACTGTCATGGAGTGACTCAGAATAGCAGCGGGTCATCTTCAGTGATGAGTCCCGCTTTGGTTTTGGTGGAGACGACCAATGAATCCGTGAGTGGAGGCACCGTGGTCAGCACCAAGATGAACCGTCTGTTGTCTAGGAAGCCTGGTGTCACTCCACCTCCACCCCTACCGCACCACCTGCAGGAACTGTGAGAGGGTATTCAAGCTGCATGGGATGGATTATCACAGGACACCATTAGGAACCTCTACAGCTCCATGCTGAGGCTGGCACGTTGCGTTAGCCCTACTGAGAGACACTACCTCTCTGTACGTGTAGCTCAATAAGTATCGCCCATACCAATTCAACTTCCTTCCCAGTAGCACTGCAATCCCACAGTCCCTTCTGGGTGAATTCAAGGCCTTGGGCTTCCTTATAATGGAAAGCTGAAAACTCCTCATTGTTTTGAAATATACAAATATTAAAATGTATAGTATACAGGGGTTGGACAATGAAACTGAAACACCTGTCATTTTAGTGTGGGAGGTCTCATGGCTAAATTGCACCAGCCTGGTGGCCAATCTTCATTATTGCACATTGCACCAGTAAGAGCAGAGTGTGAAGGTTCAGTTAGCAGGTAAGAGCACAGTTCTGCTCAAAATACTGCAATGCACACAACATTATGGGTGACATACCAGAGTTCAAAAGAGGACAGATTGTCGGTGCACGTCTTGCTGGCGCATCTGTGACCAAGACAGCAAGTCTTTGTGATGTATCAAGAGCCACGGTATCCAGGGTAATGTCAGCATACCACCAAGAAGGACGAACCTCCACCAGCATCACGTAGTGACCTGGCCACTATCCTGCAAGAAGAATGGCTTAAACTCCCTCTGACCACTGTGCAGGACGCAGTATATGTCATTCCCAAGACCAACTGACGCTGTATTGGCCGCAAAAGGAGGCCCTACACCATACTAATAAATGATTGTGGTCTAAAACCAGGTGTTTCAGTTTCATTGTCCAACCCCTGTATATAGAGTAAAGCGTTATCCTCTTCTCTGCATTGGGCGAGTTGGCGTGTTTACAGCCCATGTGGTCCGAGTCGAGTTGCAGCTCCTCTTTAATAGTCTCAGAAGTCTTTTCCTTCATTATCACTGTATCGTTGTTGCGCTAATGGTGCTGAATTGCATCCGAGCTGTTATTAAAGGAGGTTTTAAAAGCCTTTAATGTGCTGAAACCTGTATTTACTGTGCTTAATGGCTGTTGCGTTTGCTTACGCCCGTTGAGTTGTCCTGTTTATGTGCGTTTCGTAGAGCTGGTGTCTGATGCTGAAGAGGATACTGGAGCCGTATAAGCCCCAGTGGTGCAGGGATCACGAGGACTGGTCACTGTATCTCTTCTCGCCCCAAAACGAGTGAGCACTCCCAAGTACCCGGTGATACATTACGGCTGGTCGACGAGCATGTAGACTTAGGCGCTGCTCTCCGGTTCTCCATCTCTCTCTTTCTCTGTGCAGGTTCCGTGTGCGTTGTCAGAAGGTCATCACTCATAAGATGTTTGATCACATCGTCCTGATCTTCATCTTCCTCAACTGCATCACCATCGCACTCGAGAGACCTGACATCCAGCCCTACAGCATGGTGAATCAAACTACACTGTAACATCCACCCACCTTATCCCAGTCTTACGGTGGTCATTATTCAGTATCCTGAACTTCAGTACCCATCACCACCTGCTCCCAGACGAAGCCATCCATCACTCTTTTTGGCCTCATGATGAATATCAGTGGTCACTAGGCCTTACTGGTCAACAGTGTGTGAAATAAACCCTCGTAGTTGGGGATCCCATGTTAGCTGGTTATTCCAGTGTTGGCTAGCTGCTAGCTCACTCACTAGCTCACTGTCCTGCAGCTAGCTTCACTGGCAACCGAAGGTTCACGGTCCCGGTTTACCAACTGGGCATCTGAGCATCCATTTTCCCTGAACAGAAGTTGATAATGTGTTTATTGAGCCCAGGATAACTTTATTGGCCTAGGCTGTTTACATTAGGGTGTCCCATCTTCTGCAGGACCCCCTGTAAGCTACACCCTGCCGGTTAAACCAACTCCCACCAATGTTGTTTTGGAGGGTCACCAGTTAGATGAATTGAACTGGTTTATCATCAGTACGATTTTTAAAATATGCATGTGGAGGTTAGGGAAAGTGCAAGAGAGAGGGTCAATAGTCAGAGACCACCCAGAGACCACCCTTCGTTTATTTCATTTTAAAAATCCAAAACAGCAATTAAGTGTCAAACACAGTCAAGTCACATTTTTATGACCATTTTTATGTTAATAATAATAGGTGGGCAGCCCAGACAGCAGCTAGACGGCCTGGGATTGGTCCTAGTAGGTTGTTACTGGTTTCTGGAACCATGCTGACTGCAGTGCATCTCACATCTGCTTGAGGGTACGTGGGGGGGGGATCATGGAACGAATACAACAATCAAGGTGGTCCCACAGATGCTTACTTGGGATTCAAATCCAGGAAATTAGGGGGCCAGTGTGGTACTTGGAAGTCTGGGTCATGCTCCCTTCTAGATCATGTACACCCATACATGCTGATCGTCTTCCCTGGGGCGGATGGGATCTTCCAGCAAGACAATGCCGCATGTCACATGGCTAGAAACGTCCAACATTGGTTGGAAGATGCCTCCTTTCTAGTCAGCCATCCACCATAGAGAAAAAGATGCCAGACATTTCCAGCCATGTGACTTGCGGCATTGTCTTGCTGGAAGATCCTACCCGCCCCAGGGAAGACAATCGGTTAAGAGTGCCTTCCTGGATGAGTGGGCCTGTGAAAATGTGGCTTCCTCCATGAGCTACGTGCTTCCATCATCAAAAGTAGGAAGTGGTCATAATAATGTGACTCTACTGGGCATAAGATAATGGACTTGCTTCACAAGTGATTAAAGTCTAAGGAATATGAAATGAAACAAAAAGTTTCCAAAACTAGATGGTGAGAATCAGTAAATGGAACCAACTTCTAAGACTGAACTTGGTAGGGTTTGGCTGCAGAAACTTTGGAACACTGGGAGTAGATGGAAACTGCTCATAAAGACGAATAGTGGATGTGCAGCGACTAACATGGCCGTCTTCGTATTGGAAACTGAGGAATTGAAAGGATGCCTCTGTCGTTTACACAGTTCTCCCTGGCTTGAATGGTACTGCGACCTTGGGTCTGAGAAAAGCAGTACAGAAATAAAACTGACTTGATGAGGCACTGACAAGACTGCTCAAGAAGCAGTGCATCCCCCGCTCCTTCGGGGGAGGTTAACGCGTTTGACTGACAAGTAGGTAAACACCAGACAGTGATTTGAGGAAATGTGAATGGCTGGGCTGGTCGATAAGCATTTCAAACCTGACGTATATAAAAATAAACACATAGACAGGTCGTGGTAGTCTCTGTGTCGAGGGTTGTACAGCTCTGCGGGTTCAAACCTGCCAACACTATCGTTACCTCCTTGGTGGATGGCTTACTAGGAAGGATGCATCCTTGGGTGCCTCTTCAGTTGGACGTGTGGTGCTTGTTTGTGGGTGCTCAGCCAAATAGTAGCTGTGTTTTTACAGGTTCTTGGTTGTAAACATTCCCAAATCATGGAAATGAAAAAAGCCATTTCGGAAATTAGGTTGCGAACAGTGTTATGCCCTGTACCCTTCACTTCGTAGTCCATATAGCCTATATAAGCATACTAAGCCACAAAGCCCAAACAATTCCCATTAAATCTATAACAAAGGTTCCATTCTGGACTTCCTTTGGACTATGTCTCAATGCAGGACAGCCAATAACAGCAGAGATCATTTACATACAACATACGGCCAAAAGTAGTTATTATAGAGTTCAGGTGTGTAAGTGACACCTGAACTCTATAGGAGAATGGCACTGTAGAGGTTGGTTACCCTTAGGATGTCAGTTGGACGCCCCGCTAGATCTACCCTAGACAACTGTAAGTGCTATTCATGTGGAATGGAAGCATCTGGAAGCAACAACAGCTCAGCCCAGAACGGTGAAACGGTGGACCATACAAACTCAAAGAGCAGGACCGTAGAGGGCGTGCTGGTCCAAACTGTCTATGGAAGCAACATCAGCACAAGAACAGTCCACCAGGAGCTTCTTGAATTGGGTTCCCATGGGTGATCAGTTGCACACAGGTCTGAAATCATTATGTGCAATGCCAAGTGTTGGTAGTAGTGGTGTAAAGCACATCACCACGTGTTATCAGGATCGATGAACCATGCTTCACTAGCTGGCAGGCCATCTGATGCACGAATATGGGTTTGGTGGATGAGTCCAGGAGAACACTACGTACTGGGATGTGTAGGGCTTATAGTAAAGTTAGACTGAGGAGGGATAATGATCTGGAGGGTTTCAGGGTTTGGGCTCAGTGCTTCAGACTGTCAAGAGAAGACTCTCTCCCATTCCTGCATGGCTAAATTGGAACATCTGTTATGAGTCGTTGCCCAGTTCCTATCCTACAGACACAGTGGAAGGGGTTACCCCATATTAATGTCCTTGGCTTTGGAATGGGATGTCCAACAAGCTCATATACGGCAGGTGTGACATACTTGTCCACATACTTTTGGCCATAGTGTGTTTTTCAGTGGACCTATAGATGGACCATATTCAGTGTTGGATATTAGCCCCCTACTTTCCGACCAGTGGGTAATGGGATAGGCTCCAACACGCCCCCACCCACCCCAACCCCATCACAGCTTAAAAGATGAGTGAATAGATGAAGGAATGAATGAATGAGTGAAAGATATTGACCCTTAAAGCAACATATCCGTTTGCTGTGGTGATAACCAGATGTTTATCCAACTGGAATGTGGTTTCTCTTTTGCTTCCCGTAGGAGCGTGTCTTCCTCAGTGTGTCCAACTACATCTTCACTGTGATCTTCGTAGCTGAGATGACTGTTAAGGTAAGTCCAGTCTGTAGCAAACATGTTTCATTGACTGCAAAGCTGAAAGGTGGTGAAGTTGCTGGTGATTACGCGGGACACTGTCTCTGTGACAGGTGGTGGCGATGGGGATGTATGTGGGTCCAGGGCTCGTATCTGCAGAGCAGGCTGGAATGTTTCTGGATGGCCTGCTGGTGTTCGTCTCTATAGTGGACATTCTGGTGTCGCTGGCCTCGTCCGGAGGCAACCGCATTTTGGGAATCCTGCGAGTGCTGCGTCTCCTCAGAACACTGAGGCCTCTCAGGTAGGCGGCGTATGAGTCAGCCCTGTGTTTATATATAATCATATACTGTATACTGTGTAAATACAGTATGAGTGGTGAGTCACTCCATAACTGCGGGATCTACCATGATGCAACTCCTACAGTAGGCTTAGTCTTAGGGCACTTTAGCAACACCATTATCTCGGTCGGGGCTGTAAGAGAGATTTAATGAACGAGGATGGCGATAACCCGTGGTACTTGGAGACAGTATTAATTTACACTTGTGTCTGTAACAACACAACAAACACGTTTGGTTGGGGTTTACTGGACATGTGGTGAAGCAAATGAGGTGGAGTTCAGAGGTGTCGCGTCAGTTGTTACTTAATGAATGAGTCACCACAACATTTTACCAATCCCACGGGTGGGACACTTTAGGTGGGACATTGAGGCCAGTTTTGGGCCAGTTTGGGCCACACTGGGCCACACTGGGCCCACTGAACTGAATACCACTTCTGATAGGCATCACAAGCAGTCAAACCCAGTTTTTCAAAGACTAGTGCTTAGAAGGATGCCGTTTTCCTTTGGACGTCATCTCGAAAAAGAACAAAATGGGTGTTGTATGACAACCTAAGATAACCTTGGGCATCTAAGAGAAATGGAGTGGAAATAATACAATTAAAAATTACAATAAAAAAGAAAACAATAAAAACCTTCATTTTTAATATTTCTAACAAATTTTTGTGGGTTTTTTCAGATTTCAGTTATAAACCTTATACTGAATATTATATCGCACTTAAACTTTTTACAGAGCACTTATACTAAATTTTGTTATCCAGGATCCATCACCAGTAATCTTGTTATGTAATTATATTATAAATATATTATTATCATTTTATATGCTATTATTGAGATTACAGTTTACTTTTTTAGTTACCAGGCAATAGTTTGAAACAATTCATGGGCTGTATTGTCAGTGTCCCACCAAAAATCTTTAAAATCCACGTCCATTTTTTTGGCATAATTTGTAAAAAGCCCAGTTCCTCTTTGCTTAATATTACAATATCAGGATGAACTGACCAACAGACACAGTCCAAAATATCTTCTTGCCAATATGGCCTAAAATGTTCAGAATATAGAAATATATAAAGAATAGAGTGTGTACACTTTACACAACTACACTGCTTATTGTTATTCATTGTGAACTTTGCATGTAGCCTCTCATTCGGTGATATCAGATTGAGCATAGCTGTCCATGGTGCTGAAATGGCATTCACTGCTACTGCCCACAAGGGGGCGCTGTTTGGAATAATGAAACTCTGACACAGCCCTGGCTAAGTTGAGTCATCACATGGGTCCAGTGAAGTCATAAAAACTGTGTGTGTGTGTGTGTGTTTGTAATCAGAGTCATAAGCCGAGCTCCAGGACTAAAGCTGGTGGTGGAAACGCTGATAACGTCTCTTCGGCCAATCGGAAACATCGTGCTGATCTGCTGCGCCTTCTTCATTGTGTTTGGGATATTGGGGGTCCAGGTATAAATGCATTCAAGTACCAATATTTTTATACACTTTACACTTACACCTATTTGAGTATTGAGTTAGCCCTCTAGTTCCATGGCTGTACTAAACAGTGGCTCTCAAGCTGGTCCTCAGGAGCCATTTTTCATTTCTATGCACTCCGTGCTTTGGGTCAAAGAAGAAACATGGACCATCTGGAGGTTTCCCGAAGACCAATTTTTTTTTGACCTCTGGCTTACAACACCGACCTGCACTAAGACTAATTTGAAAAACTCTAAAAAAAACACCCGACCTTGCCAGCTTTAAACATCCCCGGAGAACCACAGTGTTAAGTGTTTGAGTGATTTACTGAACTCGAGTGTTAAACATCCCAGAAAAGTGAGGAAACAAGAAAA
>JAMWET010001336.1:337500-355862 GCA_024036415.1 Prochilodus magdalenae | reverse complement strand
CAGTTGAGTCCTCAGCTTCATCTACTGTTGCCTTCAGAGGAGTATGGGGGAGCCGGAAGAACTGCAGTGGGCTAAAGAGGCTAAAAGCTGGCCAGGAGGGCGGAGGAGCCAAAGTAAGTAGGGTTGGATGGAGCAGGCCAGGAGAAGGAGGAGGAGGGAGCTCCGTTTTGGCCGGGCGGAAGGAGCTTGGCGCCGGATTGGAGAGGGGGTTTTGGAGCTGGATGGGAGAAGGCTAACTGGAGCTGGACGGCAGGGGTAGGGGGGGAAGCATGGAGCTGGAGGCAGATAAGCTGATGGAGCACAGCGGGGACAAGACCGGATGAGGCTTCCAGACGCAGAGAGAGCCGAAGTGCTGGCAGCGCTTGGAGAAAGACTGAGAGCGGCGAGCAAAACAGGAGGCGCTGGTAACAGAGGGATACACAATGCATCTCTCTTTGGCACCGCATACCAAGTCTGAAGATGGGTAACCGGACTAGAACAGTGGGAGAAGTAGAAAGGGGCACAACACGAGATTTAGGCGGGCTGGAAGTGGGTGCTGAAATTAGTCCAGTGGAAAGTATGAAAAGGCTTGGGCTGAAAAATTGAATATGCAGAGAAATTCATAAAGACTGAGGACGGGCGGGGGGTATTATGCAGACAGGAACAGCAGGGGATTTAGGTCTAAGACTCGGGAGAGAAGACTCTGAACTACAGGGACAAAGGGCCGCAGCACAGCCCTTAGAAGTCAGGTTATTACTGTCAGTTTGCTTTACTGGAAAAAATATAATTGATTCCACAGTTAGCTGCTTAATGAATTTACATCCACAACTTAAGACATTGCATATCAGCAGGTTCTCCAATTTGGCAAAATCGGGTTCTCCAAAAACCACAAAACTACAGGCAACCTTTCATCAAATCCAAGAACTCACTAGAACAGATGCACCTCCTGAGGATAACAGTTTGTGCAGCTAAGCTTGATGCTAGCCGGCTGTTAAGTGGTGCTACAAATGAATGGGAGCCTATAGAAGAAACAAGGGATGAATAAACAACACATAGAGGAGTGCGGGTGAGTCTGTGGACCAGGGTTTGGGCATCTGCCCTGAGTGAGTACATACAAGTTTGTTGTCTGCAGATTGAAGGAAACTGAAAATGACTGAAAATGAATGGGCTTCTATGGGAGGAAAGAGTGAGGAGGGGGAAAAGGATGAACAGATGAATGCGGGTTTTAGCAACATTGAATTTGCGCTCAAGGCTCTGTCCATAAGGTAGTGTATGTGAAATGGTGTCTGATGGTCAAGAGGAGGTACAGTAGATGGGCATGTACTTTTCCATTCCATTCATTCTTAATGGGGAATAAAATTGAAATTAATGAGCTTTTTACTGAAACCAAATGTCGGCGCTCCGTTCCAGGTCAGACCAACCATTCCAGAGCTGGAATGGTTTTGGTATCTCGAAAACTGAAGGACTAGATAGCGCACATTGCTTGCATCGCGTACCATCCCTGTGAAACTGGGAACAAGACTTTTCCTAAAAGAGGGATCAGTCAACAGACCAGGGCGAAACTGCACTGAGGGTTATGCTCCGAGTTTCTTTGGACGTTTAGCACTAGCGTGTTGTGGTTGCCAGGGAACCTGAACAGTGCTATATAAGTTTGGAGACCTTTGTGGTGGACTGTGTTTGGCATCTCTTCCATAACAGCACGAATCTGAAGACTGAAAGAGAATTCAAAGAGAACTTAGTCAAACCTTGTGTTTGGTGTGTGTTCTGAGGACATACGTGTACAATCTACTATTGTCATCACATCTTAATTAGCATCATCTCAGTTTTGAGATCACCTGAGGTCTAAACATCAAGCCCGACCTTCTTTTTGAGCCTGCCCATGAAACGTTAAATAAGCTCACCTTACAAAAAACGAGTCACCTTGCGTGTTTAAGGTGGTAGTACCTTCAGGCTCCTGCAGATGGTGCTGCACAAGGACGATGGGGCTATAAATACCTGCGGGGTGTGAGTGACAGGATCCGTAGATTGGTAAGAGGTGCTACAGTGCAGGGAATGTTTCATTCCATGTGTGGAAAACGACTTCAAAGCAGATGTTAATGATTGGCTAAAAGGAGTGACTGCATGTGGGCGTGGCCAAAGACCATAGTGTGAGGAAGTAGCTGTATCTGCAGGTGTATGGAAGCGTACGGTCATACGGGTCTACCAGCAGTGGATAAAATCCCAGTCTACAGGGAATTCTCTTCGGAATCGCGCCAGGGAAGGCGTCTACCAAAATCGTTGATTCGTTGATGTAAGCCTGGCTGAACATGGATGTGGCCTACATCCAGAAACGTGTCCAGTACACGCCAAATGATATGCGGATGCTTTAAGACACGACGCGGCACATCAGGTGGGCCTAAAATTAGCTCCTCGCTCTCGCACCGACGTGACCTACAGATTCATTTCCCAGTCCTTATCAGCGAGTAACAGGATAATAAGCCTTAAGATTAACGAGCCTCGGGTTTAAGTGGTTAAACTTTACCCGCAGTGGGGCCGGAGCCGAAGGAGTGGACGTCTCGGGTAATGGAGTGCTATCTATTCATCGCGCATTAGGTGCGGTCCGAGGTGAAAAGTGCTCCACAAATGGATGGGCGAGACACGGGCTGCAGTCTGAGCTGCGAACGGGGCGGTAGCGGGGGCGATGCTTTTCCAGCCTGCGATTCATCCAGGCCATTACTCCTGCATGCTGTCATAGGGAACAGTGTAAATGCTCAGATCTGTCATAGGAAGTGGCAGCTCAATCTTCACTCATCAACGACTCGCCACTGTGGTGCTACGGGAGCCCTGCACAGTGCCTGACCCTCCGCATGGGCTTTCCTTCTTTAACTGCACCATCTAAGCCATGTGTGGTGTCTGTCAGTTTTGAGCTAGGAGGCTAATGTAGCTAAGTAATGGACGCTTACGCTAGTAATTAGCATTGTGCAAACTGCAGGGGTCAATTGTCCCACATAGACGATGCCATGGGCAGAATTCAGGCATCAGAGTGGCAGCTACTGTACATGTACATCGACAACATAGACCCACCGGTCACTATATTAGCTACACCTTCTTGTGTCTACACTCACTGTCCATGTTATCAGCTCCACTGACCATACAGGACACTCTGTAGGTGTACAGCTCCAGACTGTGGTCCATCTGTTTCTCCGTATACTGTATTACCCTGTTCTACAATGGTCAGGACCCCCACAGGACCACCACAGAGCAGGTAGTATGTGGGTGGTGGATCATTCTCAGCACTGCAGTGATACTGACGTGGTGGTGGTGTGTTAGTGTGTGTGGTGCTGGTGTGAGTGGATCAGACACAGCAGGGCTGCTGGAGTGTTGAGACACTGTGTCCACTCACTGTCCACTCTACTAGACACTCCTACCTTGCTGGTCCACCTTGTAGATGGACAGTCAGAGACGATAGCTCATCTGCTGCTGCACAGTGCAGTGTTGGTCGTCCTCTAGTCCTTCAGCAGTGGGCACAGGACGCTACCCACAGGACGCTGCCCCACAGGACGCTGAATAGTTTTGGTTGGTGGACGTTCTAAGCCAAGCAGTCCAGTGGCACTGCCGTGTCCGGTCCACAACGTCAGTGCTGAGAATGACCCACCATCCACATGCTACCTGCTCTGTGGTGGTCCTGTGGGGGGTCCTGACCATTGAAGAACAGGGTAATACAGTACACAGAGCAAGAGATGGACTGCAGGGTGCTCCTATATGGTCAGTGGAGCTGGTAATGAGCGTGGACACAAGGAGGTACATGTTCTGTTGTTTAGCTAAGATGTTAGCGGGTTTCATCAGCCGCTAGCTGGGAATAAACAGCAGAGAGTGGAAACTGTGCCAACCAAGCTTGCTCAGCCTTACTCAGAAGAGCTAAAAACAGCAGCAGCCTGAATTTATTTCACTGCTAAAGGCAAGCGCGCCGCGAGTTAGCACGATGCTAACAGGTGATGCATACAGCTCCATTAGACGCTAGCTGCATGAACCTGTTTTCATTTCCCCCCAACAAAACTTTCGCTTTAAAGCTCTTTCTCTCGAAGAAGGAGGAGGAAGGACGGAAGTTCGTGTGTGCAACAGAGAGATAGAGATACACAGAGAGAGAGAGAGAGAAAGAGAGAGAGAGAGAGAGATACACAGAGAGAGAGAGAGAGAGAGAGACGAGGCTGCATCTACAGACACAATTAGCATGTGCCGAATGCTAAATAGGCCTGACAATGCCTTTCCTTCTCCTGCCGTCTCTCATTCCTTACTGCACTCTTGTGATCATCCCTCGTTCTTTGCTCTCCGCTCCTCCACTTTTTTCCCGCTGCAGCCCCCCACTCCTCTTCCACCTCCTCCCCCCATCTTGTCCTGTTCTTCTCTGCTAGCTGCGTCTCTTTGATAAGCCTCCACCCTTTGAAGACTCCACTGCCACATTGCGTGCCTCCTAGCTATTACACGTAATACCACGGAAAAAAAGAGAAGAGAAAGAAAGAAAGGAAGAAAAAAAAGACACAACTCCAAAAAGAAAAAAAAAAACGGGAGGAAGGTGCGAGTCGGATGGGAAAATAAAAACAGATCCAGTTTTCTCCCTTCTGCTCCCATCTCTATGATTCCTCGTGCGCTCTGCGTCTCTGCAGAGGTGCACTCCTTCATTGTCATATTTGTTCGTGCGGCTCATTTTTTCCCCGGCGCTCTACATGCCTTCAGAGGAGCCGGCTCATTGATCCTCACACGAGCCTGAAGCTCTCCCACTCTCTTTCTCTCTCTCTCTCAGCGTTTCTCTCTATCCTGCTTTCATACACCTTAACTAACTCACTCTATACTCAGCTTTAACCAGCCGTGGACGCCAGGCTTTACGGCGGTAGCGGCCGGCTGTGAGAGCTGTAATTTCGGTGGCGGCAGAATCTGCCCCTGTAAATAACCAAAACCTCACTGCACCGTGTATTCAACGGAGGTAATTCAGCACCGCCTGCCAAAACACTGGGCACGCTGGCGCTTCAGGGAGACGGGTCATTCCCGTAACGCACTTTACACGAAAGTATTCAGCTCGTTCGCTTCATTCAGGAAGACAGAATTCCATTTCCTGGAAAAGTCCTACTGGACAGCCCTACAATCAGGCTGAGCAATTAACTGATCATTACCATGGGATTAGTTATTACAGCATTAGCAGTGACCAGTCTAAAAAAATACCTCACACTGCAGCCTAACACACCCCAACCCCTACATTTACACTAAACCCCCTAACCCCTACATTTACACTAAACCCCCTAACCCCTACATTTACACTAACCCCTAACCTTTACATTTACACTAAACCCCTAACCCCTACATTTACACTAAACCCCCAAACCCCAAAATTAACCCCTACATTTACACAAACCCCTAACCCCCACTAATCTCTACATTTACACTAAGCCCTAACCCCTACATTTACACTAAACCCCTAACCCCTACATTTACACTAAAACCCCTAACCCCTACATTTACACTAAACCCCCCCCTAACACCCTAATCTACATTTACACTAAACCCTACACCCTACAATTACATTTACACCTAACACCCTACGTTACACCCCCCCTGACCCCTACATTTACACTAAACCCCAAACCCCCAATACATTTACAAGCCCCTAAACCCCTAAACCACTATACCCTTTACCCCTACATTACACTAATCCCCCTAACCCCTAACATTTTTTCACTATACCCCTAACCCCTACATTTAAACAATCTAAGCCCCTAACCCCTACCCCTACATTTACACTACATTTACACTAAACCCACTAACCCCTACATTTCCACTAAACCCCTACATTTACACTAAAAACCCCTAACCCCTACATTTTACCCCTAAACCCCTACCTTCTACATTTACACTAACCCTAAACCCCCAACCCCTACGTTTTACACTAAACCCCCTAACCCTACGTTTACACTAAAAACCCCCCCCTACAACCTAAACCCCTACATTTACACTAAACCCCCTAACCTCTACATTTACACTAAACCCCCTAACCCCTACATTTACACTAAAACCCCTAACCCCTACATTTACACTAACCCCCTAACCCCTACATTTACACTAAACACCTAACCCCTACATTTACACTAACCCCTAACTCCTACATTTACACTAAACCCCCTAACCCCTACATTTACACTAAACCCTAATCCCTACATTTACACTAAACCCCCTAACCCCTACATTTACACTAAACCCTAATCCCTACATTTACACTAAACCCCTAACCTCTACATTTACACTAAACCCTAACCCCTACATTTACACTAAACCCCTAACCCCTACATTTACACTAAACCCTAACCCCTACATTTACACTAAACCCCTAACACCTACATTTACACTAAACCCCTAACCCCTACATTTACACTAAACCCTAACCCCTACATTTACACTGAACCCTAGCCGCTACATTGGGTGTGTCCTAAAGTCCTAAAATCAGAGTGGGACTTCCTGTAAACTCTTTTGTGTTGATTGTATGTGTGTTCAGAGCTGTGTGTGGTGGTCCCATACTGGCTGATGATAAAATGTAAAAGGTTTCGTATTAATATAATAAACATAATTAAGCCCAAATCCAAGATCACTTCAAAAGTCCCACATGAGATTCCAGCTTCCAGCTATCAGCCCCAAGCAAAGTGACTCAGCACTGTTTGCCAAAGCCTCCGCGGTCGTACTTCAGCAATCCGGGACACTCCGGTAACAAACTTCTCCCAAACACGCTCAGCTCCTTCGTCTCCACTTCCTGGCAAAATCCTGTCAGACGGAGCAGCAGCTGTCTAATGGAGGCTAATTCCTCCTGGCTGAGCCACAGAAACCCGGGATCAGGAGCCCAGATCGGAGCGCCAAAGTTCCCCCACGTCACTGGCGACCCCACGGCGACCCTTCCGACGCCGCACGCTTCAGTCCGGCGTCCATCAGCCTGGCGAGGAGCGAAGGGGAACTAATCGACCCTGGTGTTACAGCAGTCAGTCTCACCTCTCTCCGTCCTTCTCACTCTTCCCCTGCTCCACTCCACCTTTCCCTCCGCCGTGTCACTCACGCTCTCTCCCTCTTTCGCCCTCCTCCATCTCCCCATCTCGCCTCCCTCGCTCCGTCTCCCTGGCGCAGCGGCCCGCCATTGGGATTTGGAGGAAATTGAATTGAATTATGAAGGAATTTCTCAGCAGCACGATTGGCATCATTTCCCCCTTCACAATGGAACATCATTCTCATATCTCGCGGAGAGGTGGAGGGAAAATAGGCCGCGCACCGTTCTTTCTCTCATCCTTTTAAATTGAATTTTTCATATCACAGGGCCACGGAGACATCTGCAGTTTCTTTTAAGGCGCAGGGAGGGGGAGGGGGGCCGAGAGAAAACCCATTTCTTAACATCTGAGAGGCGCATATATACCTGTGGCTCGGCGTGAAGAATCGGCTTCCTTCAGGTGCATCTGCGCAGCCCCTCCATGCTAAACGATAAAAGAATAACACCGACCGCTCGGTGGAATGAAAAGACGGAGCCCGTGCCGGCGGCCTCGCCAGCGCCTTCCCTTTCTTATTGCAATTTTATCGCCACACATCGGACAAGCTCTTCCTTTTAAACCCTCCGTTCCTTCAGCTAGTCTCTTCCTCCTTCTGGAGCGCCGCGTGCCGTCGCTTTGTATCTTCCAGGGCCCCGAATTCACGTCCCGCTTCGTCTTGACGGGCCTTGTTTGAAAACGCTGAGTGACGGAGGAAGAGAAGAATGGCCGGGAGAGGCAAAATTAGAGTAAGGGGATTTACACTAAACCCCTACATAAACACTAAACCCTAACCCCTATATTTACACTAAACCCCTAACCCCTACATTTACACTATACCCTAACCCCTACATTTACACTATACCCTAACCTCTACATTTACACTAAACCCCTAACCCCTACATTTACACTAAACCCCTGTCCCCTGCATTTACACTAAACCCCTAACCCCTACATTTACACTAAACCCCTAACCCCTACATTTACACTAAACCCCTAACCCCTACATTTACACTAAACCCCTAACCCCTACATTTACACTATACCCTAACCCCTACATTTACACTAAACCCCTAACCCCTACATTTACACTATACCCTAACCCCTGCATTTACACTAAACCCCTAACCCCTACATTTACACTAAACCCCTAACCTCTACATTTACACTAAACCCCTAACCTCTACATTTACGCTAAACCCCCTAACCCCTACATTTACACTATACCCTAACCCCTACATTTACACTAAACCCTAACCCCTACATTTACACTAAACCCTAACAACTACATTTACACTAAACCCCCTAACCCCTACATTTACACTAAACCTCCTAACCCCTACATTTACACTAAACCCCTAACCCCTACATTTACACTAAACCCCCTAACCTCTACATTTACACTATACCCTAACCCCTACATTTACACTAAACCCTACCCTCTACATTTACACTAAACCCCCTAAACCTTCTAACCCCTACATTTACACTAAACCCCTAACCCCTACATTTACACTAAACCCCTAACCCCTACATTTACACTAATCCCCGAACCCCTAAATTTACACTAAACTCCTAACCCCTACATTTACACTAAAACCCCTAACCCCTACATTTAAACTAAACCCCCTAACCCCTACATTTACACTAAACTCCTAACCCCTACATTTACACTAAACCCCTAACCCCTACATTTACACTAAACCCCCTAACCCCTACATTTACACTAAACCCCTACCCCCTACATTTACACTAAACCCCTACCCCCTACATTTACACTAAATCCCTAAGCCCTACATTTACACTAAACCCCTAAGCCCTACATGTACAATGAACCCTAACCCCTACATTTACACTAAAACCCCTAACCCCTACATTTAAACTAAACCCCCTAACCTCTACATTTACACTAAACCCCTACCCCCTACATTTACACTAAACCCCTAACCCCTACATTTACACTAAACCCCCTAACCCCTACATTTATACTAAACCCTAACTCCAACATTTACACTAAACCCTAACCCCTACATTTACACTAAACCCCTAACCCCTACATTTATACTAAACCCTAAACCCTACATTTACACTAAACCCTAACCCCTACATTTACACTAAACCTCTAACCTCTACATTTACACTGAACCCTAACCCCTACATTTATACTAAACCCTAAACCCTACATTCACACTAACCTCTAACCCCTACATTTACACTAAACCCCCTAACCCCTACATTTACACTAAACCCCTACATTTATACTAAACCCTAACCCCTACATTTACACTAAAACCCCCTTCACCCTTCTTTTAAAACACCTAAACCCCTATTATACACTAAAACCTGAGATGACCTACATTTACACTAAACCCTAACCCCCTACACTAAACCCTAACCCAAAATTTACACTAAAACCCCTAACCTTGGACACTAAACCCCCTAACCCTTACATTTACACTAAACCCCTAACCCCTACATTTACACTAAACCCTAAACCCTACATTTACACTAAACCCCCAACCTCTACATTTACACTGAACCCTAACCCCTACATTTACACTAAACCCTAACCCCTACATTTATACTAAACCCTAAACCCTACATTCATACTAACCTCTAACCCCTACATTTACACTGAACCCCCTAACCCCTACATTTATACTAAACCCTAAACCCTACATTTACACTAAACCCCTAACCCCTACATTTATACTAAACCCTAACCCCTAAATTTACACTAAACCCTAACTCCTACATTTACACTAAACCCCTAACCCCTACATTTACACTAACCTCTAACCCCTACATTTACACTAAAACCCCTAACCCCTACATTTACACTAACCCCCCAACCTCTACATTTACACTGAACCCCTAAACCGAGTGACATTTACACTAAACCTAAACCCCTTCATTTACACTAACAGTTTTTGACACTACATTTAACCCTACATTTACACTAAAACCCCTCAAACCCTACATTTTACACTAAACACACATAACCCCTACATTTAGACTAAAATGAGGCGGAACCCCTACATTTAATAACCCCTAGATTTACGGAGAGTGAACCCTACATTTACACTAAACCCCCAACCTCTACATTTACACTGAACCCTAACCCCTACATTTACACTAAACCCCTAAGGCACTTTACACTAAAATTCCTAACAATTTATACTAAAAACACCCCTACCACACTAACACTTTACCTAACCCCTGCATTTACCTAAACCCTCTAACCCCTACATTTACACTAAACTACATTTAACTTAACCATTTTCAGAGTTAACACTAAACCCCTAACCCCCTATTTACACTAAACAATTCGTAAAAACCTTAACCCCTACATTTACACTAAACCTTAACCCCTACATAACCCCTGGAACTGTTGGACAAGCATTTCTTCTTAAACCCTCGATTCCTCCATCTAGTCTCTTCCGAGCATCAGATGCCTTTGCTTTGGGTCTGAATTTCGCATCCCCCTTCGTCTTGACGGTACTGTTTTAAAAACGGCGAGTGACAGCAGGAGAGAAAAATGGGCGGGCGAGGCAAAAGTAGAGTACGGAGAGTGAGAGCGAGGGAGATGGAGACGGAGGGAGGGAGGGAAAGGCACTAGAGAAATTAATCCTCAATATCCACTCCCAAGCGGGCACCTTATTCCCTCTCAAACTTCCATTTTCAGAGTTAATATCTCAATTCGTAAAGCACTTGGCTGGAAGGCACGCGCGAAGCCCGAGTCTCCAATTGCTATAAGGATGTGGTACATAATGGGATTGTACCGAGAGATGACAAAGCTTTCAAACAAGCTTAAGACTTGCGGGGCCCTTCCTCCAGAATTGTTTCCTCCACCCCCCCCACCACCCCGAACCCCTTACCCCCACCCTCTGCATCTCTATTAATAGTTGGCGATGGGTCTATCTTGCGGAGGGAGCTCCGATTTGATGGCGCGATGACGAAGAGCGTTATTATTCAGGCCGGTCGCTCCATTAGACTCCGAATCAATTTGATCTGTTCCTCTCCACCCCCACCATCCAGCGATGAAGCAAAAAAGCAAAGGCCCGTGCCTTGAATTTCCTCAACACACAAAATGAGGGTGATGATATTAAAAAATAATGTTTAATTAGAAGCCGAACGGGCCTTTCATCTCGCCGCTCCGAGCAGTCTGCCACGGCCGGGGAACTAGGACACATTTCCTCTATTGATCTATCAGTGCGAGAACGGGGGAAAAAAGAAACTCTGCATTTGGCAGAGCTCTAACAGTGCTCGACCAAGCTGAAAAATGACGGTCCAGAAAAGAGAGAAAAAAGGAAAGAGCAGAAAGAAGAAAAGACGCAGATCAAGAGAGCATTTTATCCGAGGCGAGTGGTGGGAGCGCCTTTCCCCTTCAATCGTGGGAACGGCCGACCCGGGTTATCAAAGGGTATCAAAAAGAGCTTTAAAGGCACCAAACAAATAAGCAGCCGTCTCTCGCCCTCGCGTCCCAGCCTCCGTCATGCCCTTCCGGTCCATTTAACCGCTGGACCGCGCGTCGCCGAGACCAGGCCAGAGCTGCGGCTCCGCTCGCTTAATGAATTAGGAGCTGATTAGAGGCTGCTTTCTGAAGGCTGCGGCTGAGAGTGCCGATGCCTCGGGGGCCTGCGAGGAATCCTCCGCCTTCTGGACGAGGCTGTGAAAGTATCCTGACGCTGACGTCGGAAATTCCTTCCCGTACTATATGAGCCCACGGCGCCGGTTGACTACGCAGATATGCACACGGTGCTTACGCTGCGGTGAAATTAAGCACAGCTATGTTTCATATGGAGCGCCATTTCTGTTAAGTCGACTTCACAGCGAGGCTGTTTCTTTCCAGAGCGAGATCAAGCGGATAAACACCATTTCTGGAAGCATGTTTGGCTTTCTGTGGGTGTCAACACTTCTGCAGAGCGTGCTAGACGACTAGGGGTGTAGCATAGATAGGGACGATGGGTGATTACGTAGGCCTCACTGCTATGCAAAGAATCAAAAGGCAGGCGTATACTGCCGGATTAACGGACAAAAGTATGGGGACACCGGTTCTAATTGTTGAGCTACGGTGCTTCAGCCACATCCAGTGCTAACAAGTACATGCATAGGGAAAGTTCTGCCTGGCTATGAAATGGAAGTGTCTGGGCGCAACGCCAACAACAACAGCTCAGCCACCAAGAGGCAGACCATGCTAACTCACAGAACGAGGCTGCTGAGGTCTTCCAAACTTCCTTGGAGACCAACATCAGAAGCTACGCAGAATGGGTTTCCAGGCCGGGTTTGGCTGGAGTGGGATAAGGGACACCTGACCTCATACAAATGTGGACATCCAGCGAGCAGTGGTGTCCTCCATGAGTCATCCTGACGGCTGCACCACGCAGGACTACATGCACACAGATCGTTACCACGACTGTCCTTAACACCACGTCACCATCACCAAAGACTGCAGTGGTGTCGTACCATACTGTCATGGAGTGACTCAGAATGGCAGCGGGTCATCTTCAGTGACGAGTCCCGCTTTAGTCTTGGTGGAGACGCCCAACGAATCCGTGTGTGGAGGCACCGTGGTCAGCACCAAGATGAACGGTCTGTCGTCAAACGTCCAGAAGGCCTGGTGTCCCTCCACCTCCACCTCCACCCCTACCGCACCATCTGCAGGAACTGTGTGAGGATGTTCAAGCTGCATGGGATGGATTATCACAGGACACCATTAGGAACCTCTACAGCTCCATACCGAGACGTCTGGCGTGTTGGGTTAGCAAACGCGGCGGCCCGACGCCATACTGAGACAGACTTCTGTATGTGTAGCTCAATAAATATTGATCATATCAGCCTAAACTTATCATCAATTATTGATCCTGGTAATCCCACACCTCCTTCCGGGCACAACTACTCTTTCGATGAAGCTCATTTTAGTTCTGGGGAGCTCATTTAGCCACAGTCAGCCTGTAACAACACGGCAGCGGCACCTTTCGGCTCACCTCCCACCCCCCTAGGAAACGAGCACGAGCCTTGAGGGGGAAAGCGCCGCAGTAAGGCTGAAACAAGCCCTTCTCATGAAGCCTAGTAATCAGAAAGCATTGATCCGACATTTCCAATTAAGTGGGAATGCATGTAGGGTCGAGGAGTTTGTGATTACGCAGCCATGCGTGCGCTCGTGAGGGAGAGAGTGTTTGTCTGTGCTTAGTGTGGTGTGATAATGGCTTAAAAGTCAAGACAGGCCTCCTCTATCTCTCGCTCGCTCGCTCTCCTGGCTCCCCCTCGCTCGGCCTCCTCCCTCTTGTTCTTTAATTCACCTTTCCTTTCCACTTCCTGTCTCTCCTTCCGATTCAGAGAATGAGACGCGAAAAATCGCGCTCCTCCGCTGCACTATGCCGTGAGTGGATATAATTATCCCCTCCTGGTCCGCAGTTACTGTAAAAGCTTCTGTTCGGCGCTAAGTGTTTTTGACACCGGCAAGCGTTTCTTCAGACTAGCGTGGCTGCAAAGCTCATTGCGAGAGAAGTGAAGCGCGCTGGGTTTCTCTCTCGCTAGCTCTCTCGTCCCTCCACCGGCACCCTAGCACTTAGGTTGCTGATTAAAGACGCCGATTGGCTTAAGGATCCGCTTTCGGGAACCTTGATTAGAGGGAGGCCGGATTGAACCATTATTCTGGAAAGTGCACGAGTAAACTCCGTGGGCCCCACCGGGACCCTGGATCCCCCCCCCCGAACAGAGCACATATACACACACTCAACCCGCTTCGGAGTTCACGTCCAGGAATTTGTTTGTGGGAGGCCGACGCCGCACGATTCGCCCTTTAGTAGCTTCACCAAACATACCAACGTGACCAACACTGGCAAACACCAAGACACAGCACTGCTAATGCTAATCAGTAGCTATTTGCTACCATGATCAGATTTTTCAGTTTTCATTTTTGATGTAATTCCTAAAGTTATAGGCAAAATCATCATTAACTATATGATTAGGGCTGTCAAACCTCTGGTCAGCAATTATTCGCGATTAATCGGATTTCCTGGGGGTTAAAAAGCCGACTTTATATTTTCATACTAAATTTTATTTCAGCGAATCAAATGAAATAAACCAAACAATTACTAGAGATTCATTAACTGTGAATAATTCAAACTGACCCCAGAGCTCCCTTCAAAAAGCAACTACTACAATAATCGATCCGATTAATCACATCATCCTGTGTAGTAATGATTCACTATTTTCTCTTATTCAAATTTTCACTAAAGTAAACTTTATTCCTCTTATATTTCCAATAAGGCTGTCGAGAGATGAAAAAAGCCATTTCTAGCAATTAGATTTATATTATTAATGTTTTTCTTTCCTTTATACTTTTGTAAACATGTTCACACTGCTAAAAACAAGTAGTCAGTAATTAATCGCATTGTGGTTTACTGTGATTAATCACATTTGACCCATTTCCTAAATTGGTAAGGACTAAGTGGACGCTCGCAGGTCTAACAGCTATATCAGAGTTATTGGGCAGGGTCAGTGATGGAGCGAAGCACAGTAACGTTAATAGATAGCCGGCTGTGAGGGTGAACGTGACCGCCCAGGTAAAAACTAAGTGTGTTTTAATGTAGTAGATATGGACTTTAATACCAGTGAGCACATTTCAAGCACATCACAGGTCATGGAATGCTAAACAACTTCAATATATTTTTTTCAATATATATATATATATATATATATATATATATATATATATATATATATATATATATATATACATATATATATATATATATATATACACACACATACACACACATATACATACATACACATATATATATATATATAAAAAGTTTAAAAAATTTACTTTAATACATACTTAAGTATCTCTGAATGAATATATGTGGCATCTTAAAATAGTACAATTAAGTGTGTGTATGTGTATTTTATATATATATATATATATATATATATATATATATATATATATATATATATATATATATATATAGGTATATGAAATATATGTAGTATAGCACACTATCAGTACAAGTACAATTAAGTTCAAGGAGGTATACTAGGTACACTTAACGTAGGGTGGACAAAGAGACAAAACCCAGACCGAAAAAACTATCCACAGTCAAAAACCTAAAGACACAAACCAAACCAGCAATTACACCAAACGGGAAGACGAAAGCAGAAACCAGAAAACCAGCAAAGACCACAAACCGGTATAAACAGGAGCAGGAATAAAAGCTAACTGTGTAAACAGGTTGACTATACCTTACAGGGAACGAAGACCAACGAAGCGCATATATCCAGAGAATACACGTGTGTAATGAGCCACAGGTGCATCAGATCAGTTCATGATTGGTGGATTGTGAGCATCTGATAATGACATCATGACCCGGTGCCTGGTGGGAAATGTAGTCCAGGGACTTTACTGATTATAATAATCAGTCCGATTAATCCCTCCATCCTGTGTAGTTTATCTAGTTCATGATTAAATATTTTTTTCTCAATTTAAAGTTTCCATTTTTCACCCATGTAGCAAACTTTATACCTCTCCAAAGCTGGAACAAGTCATTACTAGCCATTAACACACACACACAGGAGAAAAGGCTACATCAGAGATACTGGTGATAAGTGTATATATCATATACGTCATATGTAAATGTGATATATATCATTCGTGCATATGATTAATGTTTATATCACCTAGACCGTATATGCAGATGTTAAGTTTATGTATGTATATATTTATATAATATCATATTTACAGTAGATGGGTGTACATATCATATATATCAGTGGTTCCACATGCTCGTGATTGTAGCCTCTCACTCTTGGTCATACGGGTGGATGCGGGTGGATGCGGGTGGATGCTGGTTACAGTGGAGGAACCTGAGTTGTTGCTTCTCCTGTGAGAACTGTCCAGCGTAATTAGCGGAAGATGTTGATGGTGCTGATGGTGCTTATTGTGCTGATGGTGCTGATGGTGCTGATGGTGTTGATGGTGCTGATGGTGCTGATGGTGCTGGTTTAAAGCCTTTTAAAAGCTGTATCTGAACGAGAGCACTACACTCATGGGAACAATACAGAGCTGGGCTTCAGCCTGCACTACTACAGGCCGCCCCAGCTAGGACTGTACTATGAGCATCTTGACCACCAGGCGTCCCAGACACACAGCGTCTGAATTGTCTAATCTAAACAACAATAAAACGCTACTGACGTGTGGAGTATGCTCCGCCCTCAGCACCTGACTGGTCAAACGGGTAGTATGTGAAATATTAAAAGCTGGAACATTAATATCATGTTCCCTTCCAGTCAAAAACAAATCATCGCTGTCCTAAGAAAAACAGGCATTTCCAAAACGGCAACTTTACAGGAGAGGCCAAAAACCTCATTTCATTTGAATGGAGGTCAATGGAACCAGACGTCTTTCCAAGCAGTTATGGGCCATTTCTGTTGGTCCATTTTTTATGAAATTTCCACACACTGTAAAGAGCATGTCATGTGACCAAATGAGGCATAAAAATAAAAATCAACAAAAAAAAATCAACATATTGCCCTCAGTAATACCTCATAGCCCTACTGGAAAGGGCCCGAAGGCACCGGCCCAGGCTGAAAGCCCAGGCATCCATTTCCATCCCCCGTTATTTGCCATGTTTCGGATTGACGAGTGCCGGGGTCCGAGCCTCTTTATAGGTCACTGGGCTAATCATGGCCCAGAGGTGATGCTCTGCAGTGCTGAGTGACCTCCATAGTGTGGCTACAGGACATTCAGGCCTGTGCCTCTCACTCTAGCTGGCCATTAGTCCCCAGCTAAAGCACTCGGTCCTGGCGCATCCACAACCGATCAGTTCTGGACAGACAGTAGGAGGACAGAGGCTATGCTAACTGGCCAGAGAGCTCCGGGGACCTTATTAGTGTTCACATCGTGTCAAATGCAGAGGGGCCGCACTCCCTTTTCAGTCATCTGTGTGAGCGGAGGACCAAAGCCCGCTCGCCGCCTCGTATAAACACCCATATAACGGCAGCATTGTTATATAAGAACAGGGAATTTGGAGCAATAAGATTAACCTTCCGTGGAGTGGAGCAGTAGGCCACACTGTCTGCTCTACTGAACAGCCCCCCTGCCAGGCTGAACACAAACACAGAGTCAGGGATGCCGGATAGTATTGGAATCATATCCACGGATGTGTTCAGCGTCCTGGCCGATGCCCCTAATCAGGGCCACATTCCTCTGTTACGCTACGGCAACTGATGGATAGAGTGTTTATGGATCAGCATAGACTTATTTATATATACGGAAAATACAGGACACCAGCCTACACTTCCCATAATGCTTCGCTCCCTATACAGAATGCTGCAAACAGCCCTAACTAGTTCCTCTGAGGCTTCATAGAACCTCAGTGCTATTCAGGCAACCAGCCTGCTTTTGTACCAGTTTATACTAGAACAAAGAAACGCTGAAGGATACGTCCTCCAGGCCAACAGAGGGCGCTGCACAGCGGTAGCAAACAGCAGTGCCAAGATGCGGAGGTGTATAGATGACCTGCGAGCGTTCGGACTGTTATTCCCGATGTTTATTCATATATAGAAAGCAGCACGAATCCACTACCAGAGAAGTAGACCTAGAAGAGGTTCTCCAGCAGACCACTGGGTGGCGCCAGTTGTGGAAGAGATTTTCTTGTTGGAAATTGGTTTATTTGTGGCGGACATGCGATCCGATTAATCACTTCCTCCTGTGTAGTAATGATTCACTATTTTGTCTTAATAGCAAAACAAAGTTTAATTTTTCACTGAAATAGCAAACTACATAATTTATAAACTTTATAAACTTTAAATAAGGCTGTTGAAATGAGCAAAGCAATTACTAGCAATTAAATCATGATTTAATAATTTCCCTTCATACTTTTGTAAACACATTTTCACAGTGCTAAAACATTTTATATGACGACTGAAAGAGAATTCAAAGAGAACTGACTATCAGTCTACTTCTCGCTATCAGTGTCTCAAACTTACAAGCCAAAAAGGTAAAATCATTCTTAATATTTTTAAATTATTATTTGTGTTCTCTACAGTCAATTTTTTATTTGCATATTTATAGACTGATTTATTATCATTATTATTATTATTATTAAAAATAATTTTACATTTTTTTTACAAATTAATTATCGTTAAAGCTGTAAAATACCTTTATCTATGTAAATATATGCAGTCATTTTTATTTGCATGTTTATTGGCTGATTTATGATTATGTATTTTTTTTTTTCTTATTTCGTTATTATCATTATTTTTTCATTATTATCATTATCATTATTTAGTTTTTGCAAATTATTTATTGTCAAAGCTGTAAATACCTCTATCTATGTAAATGGA
>JAMWET010001336.1:260000-332500 GCA_024036415.1 Prochilodus magdalenae | reverse complement strand
GAACACGCTGCCACAGTAGATTCACTTATATATTACCTCCGCTTTTGCGAGCGCGTGTAATGTCATGTTTGAAAGCAATCCGCACCATAACCTGTCAGCGGTAAACTGCTGCGGGACGAGTCAATAAAACAATAACCGGTAAACAGTGACAGCTTTCAGTCTTCCCTCCGTCACACACATGTACTACAGCGTTTCAGCTCAGCCGTTTACATTAGAGGTGGGCAGCGTGGCGATACGTCGGGACTGTTGCGATGAGCTGTGTCTCGATAGGCTCCACCCCGCTTCCAACTCGCTCTGATCCGACCAATCAGCTTAATGACTACACCTCACACTCTCACATCATCAACAGAGTAGTTGTACAAGTAGCTGCACCCAGAGGGAATCAACCAATAGGAGCGCTTGGTCACGCATGTGGTGGGCTTTATAGCAGTACCCGACTGACCCAACAGGCACAGTGCCTCTGGTTGGTATAGTCATTGCCCCTATCTGCAGTGTAGAGGGTAGGGGCATTGCCCCTCTGCACCGATCCCAATTGCCACCACTGTACAGAGCAGGTAATGTGGTCTACAGTGAACCATTTCCCATCAAAACCCTATGAATGACCCAGTGCCTGTGTTTGGTATAGCCGTTGCCTGGGTAGGGAACCGAACCCCCATCTGGCGTGTGGAGGGCAGGGGGTATTGCCCCTCTACACTGCTTCCAAGGGCACCAACACTGTACAGAGTAGTCTACAGTGAACCATATTCCATCAAAACACTATGAATGACCCCAGTGCCTGTGTTTGGTATAGCTGTTGCCTGGGTAGGGAATCGAACCTCCATTTGCACTGTGGAGGGCAGGACGTATTGCCCCTATACACTGTTTCCAAGGGCACCAACACTGTACAGAGTAGTCTGCAATGAACCATACTCCATCAAACCACTATGAATGACCCCAGTGCCTCTGGTTAGTATAGTCATTGCCCCTTCTGCAGTGTGGAGGGCAGGGGCATTGCCCCTCTGCACCGATCCCAATTGCCACCACTGTACAGAGCAAGTACGGTTGTCTACAGTGAACCATATCCCATCAAACCACTATGAATGACCCCAGTGCCTGTGTTTGGTATAGCCGTTACCTGGGCAGGGAATCGAACCCCCATCTGGCGTGTGGAGGGCAGGACGTACTGCCCCTCTACATTGTTTTCAAGGGCACCAACACTGTACAGAGGGGCCTACAGTGAACCATATCCCATCAGAACACTATGAATGACCCCAGTGCCTGTGTTTGGTATAGCTGTTGCCTGGGTAGGGAATCGAACCCCCATCTGGTGTGTGGAGGGCAGGGGGTATTGCCCCTCTACACTGCTTCCAAGGGCACCAACAGTGTACAGAGGGGTCTACAGTGAACCATATTCTATCAAACCACTATGGATGACCCAGTGCTTCTGGTTGGTATAGTCATTGCCCCTATCTGCAGTGTGGGGGGCAGGGCTATTGCCCCTCTACACTGTTTCCAAGGGCACCAACACTGTACAGAAGGGTCTACAGTGAACCATATTCCATCAAACCACTATGAATGACCCCAGTGCCTGTGTTTGGTATAGCTGTTACCTGGGTAGGGAACCGAACCCCCATCTGGTGTGTGGAGGGCAGGGGGTATTGCCCCTCTACACTGCTTCTAAGGGCACCAACAGTGTACAGAGGGGTCTACAGTGAACCATATTCCATCAAACCACTATGAATGACCCCAGTGCCCGTGTTTGGTATAGCCGTTACCTGGGTAGGGAACCGAACCCCCATCTGGCGTGTGGAGGGCAGGGGGCATTGCCCCTCTACACTGCTTCCAAGGGCACCAACACTGTACAGAGGGGTCTACACTGAACCATATTTCATCAAACCACTATAAATGACCCCAGTGCCTCTGGTTGGTATCATAGTCACCTGGGTAGGGAATCAAACCCCCATCTACCCCATCTGGAGGGCAGGGGTATTGCCCCTCTACACTGCTTCTAGTCACCAGTACTGTGCTATACCCTCAGTAGGGCATGTTCTTCAAGGCTCCGCCCTAAATCAGTTCACTGACCTCTTCGAGTTTGTACGCCTTCCAAATTCAGGTAAACAGTATGTTACGTTAAGGTCACGAAGCCGCCCATGCCTGACCGCGCTCTCCAGCCTGAACGGAAACGTGCGGCCTAATGAAATTATCCCCCGAAGAAGCGATTTAAATTATTAACAAGTTTCACAGACAAAGATAAAACATACATATGCATGATTTCCTTTTTTTTATTATCGCCTGGTAATGGATGTCTGAGGGAGGTCGTTTCCCAGCATGCTTTATTAGCACTTAGGGCCGTGGCGTTGAAACGAAATGACCAGGTGGCCCATTAGAATCACTCCTCAAAAAAACAGACATTAATTAGTTCATCAGCCGAATAAAAAAACCCAGACGTAATTAACATTGATACACGGGGACCGTGACAATGCCCTGCCTCCCCCGCCGATCCCCCCGTCCCCCCCGCCAGAACCATTTTGATGTTAAATCCTGAGTGGTGTCGCTCCTCTCCAGGTCCCGCAATGCTGTGATTACGCTATTGATATGCAACATGGGAGTTATGGGAATATTCATGGGAACTGTCTCATCGCACCAAGGCAACAAGGTAGGACAAGGGGGATGCGATTCGGAGTGGTCAAAGCCCGGGAAGAGAGCTCCAAATTTGGTCGCAGCTTCCACTTTCACAAATCATTAGCGTCTATTAACTATTTCCCACTTCAAATACGGGAGCAAAGGAGCTATTCACCTCCGCCTTCCCGCGCTCCCGCCATAAGCGTCGGAAAAGAATTCGGCAAATCTGCGAAGTCCCTAAATGTGCTTTGACAATCCGAGACCCAATTATTATGCCAACTTGATATTAGCATTGACACGGTACTATCTGGAGGCTGAAGTGGTGTTATCTTCAATTACCTGATCATTTTCGGAGCGAGCAGGTAATCCGTGAAATAGAGTGTTTGGCTGTAAGGATGGAGACGCTAGGGCTATCTCATCACGCCCCCCACCCACCACCCCCGCCACCCCAACAGCCTCCTTCCACAGCGGGGACGTTTCATTAGCTTAAAGCAGCGGCGCCGTGCAGGACTCGATGAAATGACACTTAGCGGATGGATTTCCCGTGTCTGAAAGCCATCCTCTGGGAAAGCGGCGCTGGCCTTGGTCCTAACCGAGGAGATGGGGATGTAGCACTACAGGCATACGGAGGAGCTTCCTCCAGGGCGTACGAAAAAAAAAAAAAAGACGGGAGCCCGCAGAAGCAGCCGTCACGCTAGCTTCTCCGGGGCTTCTGAAACAGACATGAACGTGAGCCATTATCTTGGAACCTATCCATCAGGGTAAAGGCGACGGAGGAACGCCGCGCCCCCCACCCACCATGCCAAGGCGTCCACTAGCGCGAGCTCCAAACTGCAGATTAATGAGGCCCGCCTCGCATGTGCGCCGTGCTCGCTCTCGGTAACGGGAACATTTTGGAGCCGCGCAGAACAACGCAGCCCAATTTAGCTGAACTATGGTTGCCTGCATTCTCCATAAATCTCCACAGTCATTTGGCCTGCCACTGTTTCTTTATGGGGGCGGGAAGAGAGCCGAGTGATTCTCTCCGGGCCTATTTGGGATCCACTCAGCTGACTCAAGGTGTTCTGCCGAGATGTGTGCGTGTGCACTTCGGTGTGCATGCGCCACCCCTCAAAAGTCTGGAAGCAGCTGAAACACCTATAGGGTTCTAAGATGAGGAGGCTCGGAGGAGGTGCTGCTCCTGGGCATAGCTCAAAGGTATCAAATGGTACACGGTAAGTCGAGGAGGAGATGAAAGGAGAGACGTTTGAAACGGGTCCAGATTGGAGGCGGACGGATGGATGGAGGTAAAACGAATATCTAGACCGATCTAGACTGGTCTTTGAGGCTAGTATAAGATAACTGAGCTGTGTTCTGATTGGCTGCCCTCTATCGTGCCTCATTCAAAAAGCCCACAACTGCAATGTAAATGGGCGGAGCTAAAGTACTGCAGGCTGTATGGGTGGTCATAGGTGTAAACAGTTCCCTTCTGTCTCATACACCGATATGAATGTACTGTAGGCTGAATAGGTGTGCATATGCAAATGAGTTGTTTGCTGATGACCGGAATCCCAAGTATCCCAGTATCCATACAGACTGTATGGAATATTTTAAAAAAGCGACCGGAAGTGGCTGATACGTGTGATATTTAGGAGATGCCTTTGAGACTACTATGTAAATGAGCTCTGTGCCTTCTCCAGTAATGTTCATTATGACCTCAGCGTGACTGGGCGGGGCTTAAACGCTGTATTCCGAATCCGTGATCTTGGAAAACAGTCCATTAGTTCAGTTAGCGCAGTATGTGAGGGGGGAAAATACGCATGCTCATCTACTATACCTAGCTCGACTGACAGACACCCCAAGAGCAGACCCCCAAGCATGAATCCAATGGTGGTCAAGCTTGCACTCGTCTGTTTGCCTTTCTTCCCATAGAGTCCCATTCATTTTTGGGCCTAGCCAAACCGGAACCTTTAAGCTACAGCCACCAAACCTCATGTACTCACTCGGATCAACTCTAACCCAAACTCTAATCCACTGTCATGCTGACCTTCCCTCCTCTACGTGTCGTTTGTTCATCCCTCGGTCCTCCCATAGACTGTCATGCAGTTTTAGCATGTAGCCGCTTAGCAGTATCACTCAATAGCACAGCGGCTAATGTAGCACAGATCGATCCCAAACTTTTGAACCACAGTGTGTAAATGGGAGGCTGTATGTATATGTGTAGTCACGCTTGTATAAACTTCACCCGTCAAGGCACCCGCTGCTCCACAGCCAAGCCTTCCGAGTGGCTGGCTCGATTTCCTCTCCCCGTTGTTTCGCCGGTCTCTCTGATCGACGTCAAGGTGTCAAGCGCTCGCAGGCCCGTCACGCTCACCTGTGACGGCTGGGTGACATTTCCGGGAGACGCTTTTATCAGTTTTTCCCCTGATGCTCTCTCGCCCCACCCTCTAGCAGCCACCGCCCCCGCCCCCACCTCCGCCCGCCCCGCACCTTCGCGAACACAGACGGCACGACAGCCAGGAGACCAACACACCGCCTATCAAAGGACCCCCACATTAGCTTGTCAAGGTAAGCAAATAAATAATATACAGAAATTAAATCAGAGCCGTGAGACGCCACCAGCGCCGGCAAGCGTGGCTGTGCTTTGATCCGGTTCATCAAATACCGAGCACTCTCTCTATCTCTCTCTCTATCTGTCTATATCGGGCTTCTGCCTGATGCATTGTTTAAATGACAAACTCCGGAAAGAAAAAAAAGGAGGGAGAAAAAAAAGCGATAAAGAAAAACGATTTCGGCTAAATCCGGCTCCGGGTTTTTAATTTGCATGGCGGAGTCCGATGCGGGCGGGATAAGGACGGATGAAAGGCGCTGGCATTTGCAGGTGGGACAGATAATGAAGGAGCTCTCAAGGAAAAGCTGAGGCTGCCACCGTCGCTGAGCTCGCTGGTGGCGGCCCGCTTGAATAATGCCTCCATTCCCAGCGCTGGCATTTTAGTGGCATTTTGATATGAGTGTGTGGAGGGTCCCGAGAGAGAGAGAGAGAGCGAGAGAGAGAAAGAGAGAAAGAGAGGAGGAGGAGGTGAAACCTGATATATAAAATAAGACCCTCCAACACGCATATCCCGAACACCTGAGATCGATAGCGACTTCAGAGCCCTACCATCTAACTGGCCTTCAAAACGGGAGTCAGAAATAATCAGGAAGCATATAGAAGTCCCGAATCCTTATTGGACCTGGCAGGGTGGGCCTGGCAGTGTGGGCCTGGCAGTGTGGGCCCTCTTTCCACTTTCATCAACTTTAACTGCAAGCTTATTCATTCATCGAGTATTTACTCAGTCATCTAAACCACTCCGTCCTCCTGGGGCACAGGGGGCGCTGGAGTCTATCCAGGAAACACCCTGGATAGGCCACCAGTACATCACAGGGCAGACACACACAGCCCTTCTCCACCAACGTGGTGCCGGTGCCGGCGTCAGTGCCAAACTCTCGTACCGTTCTGCGCTTTTCCGCAGACCAAACCAAACAAACTGGAATGTAGCCGGAAAAATCCGTGCCATTCCGGCACCATTAATCAATCAGTCAATCAATATTTATTTGTTAATGTACAGACATAGGGGTGGTGGTGGGGGCTCCGGGTCCAAGCCCCCCTAGAGAAAGCCAGAGGCAACAGTGGTGAGGAAGAACTCCCTTGAGTAAGGAAGAAACCTCGAGAGGAACCAGGCTCAAGGGCGGAGCCCAACCTCCTCAGGTCAATTAACTCTCTTTCAATTAACGCAAGCAGCAAAGGGCCATGTGCCAAATACGTCATTGGCAAGAACCCACATTCGGAAAATGCTAATGAAATGATACACATAGAAGCAGACGCTCCTGGAGAGGACAGGGACGACGGCTTGGTGCTCAGTGTTTAGTAAGGAGTGAAGAGGGAGAAGGAGGGAACTGTGCATTTCCTTTTTTCTTACGATAGGAGCGATGGACACCACAACTTTCTCTGCATATGCTGCCACCTAGTGTTTAAAATAGGGGTTTAACAGGTCGCATCATTTCTGAGTGATGATGAAGCATGACTGTTGTCTGTTTGGGTTTGATTGGCTCTGATACTGATCACCGAAACTTGATTGGCTCGGATTAGATCAAGACCTGGCCTGGGTAGCTGATGACCTGAATCTAGCTGAACCTAAACCTCAGGCATTCAAACTACACCCACAGTTCCTGCAGATGGTGCGGTAGGGGTGGAGGTGGAGTTACACCAGGCCTTCTGGACGTGTGACAACAAACTGTTGATCTTGGTGCTGACCACGGTGCCTCCACACACGGATTCGTTGGGCGTCTCCACTAAGACCAAAGCGGGACTCGTCACTGAAGATGACCCGCTGTCGTTCTGAGTCACTCCATGACAGTCTGGTACGACACCACTGCAGTGTTTGGTGACGGTGACGTGGTGTTAGGGAGAGTCGTGGTAACGGTCTGTGGCGCGGCTGTCTGCCAATGGTGCTGGGACTAACAGGGTGACTCATGGAGGCAGCCCTGCTTGCTGAATGTCCACCATTGTGGCTGTTGGGTCAGTCAGGTGCAGTGGTAAGGCCCGTCCTTGCTTACGTCTCAGGATGTCAAACCGTCTCAACACGTTTGATTGGTTCTGGGTGCAGCAGGTTTTTGAGGATGGGTGTGTAACAGTACTGATGACTCTGAACGCTACCCGCCCTGATCGGATCGTCCGTAGACACAATTAAAAGCCAGCTTGGATTCGAGTACACACACGGTTCTCAGCCTTTCCTGAGTAAACCCATCGGGATGGCCACTGCTGAGCACCTGGCTCATTTCTCACAGTGTGCGGAGGCTTGGTACCGCTGTCGCAGTGTTGTGATTCTCTCTGGACTGACTGCAGGGTAGTGGTCTCTGCGGTGGCTGTTTTTTTTCCCCCCCTGTTCTGTCAGTTACGTAACGGAGATGGAGCAGTGGCGTGTGACTCAGTGGCAGACGGAGCGAGCGCCTTCCCTTCCTGGTTTATTTATGAGGCTGCTGGTGCTCTCCTGCGCTGCGAGCCCTTCCTCCAGCGCTGATTCATGAATGGAGCAGAGCGAAGAGCCTGGGCTACAGCAGCTCAGCCTTCACTCTGCACTGAGAAGGGCCCCGCCCCTCCCTGTGAAGGTCTGCGCCACACAAAGCGGCCCTGCTCTCAACTCTAAGGCTCTGTCCTGCGCCGAGGCCGGGCACCGCACTCAGATAGGCTCCTCCCTTCACCGTGAAACTCCGCCTTCATTAAGAAAGGCTTAATGGCAGCCCTGCCCTGAGAGTGGCTCCGCCCTTCCCTGTAACGTTTTGCCTCTGCATTGAGAGGCCCTACACTCCACCCTAAAACTCCACCCTTCACTAAGACACACCCCCCACTCAAAGGGCCTTCTTCATTGTGAAGCTCCACCCTTCATTGAGATCCCGCCCCCCACTCAGATAGGCTCCGCCCTTCTGTGTGAATGACTGAGAGTAACTCCACCCAGCAATGAGAAAGATTCTGCCCTGCACCAAAACCAGCTCCGTCCCACAGGCGAAGTCCCGCCTTTCACTTACAGAGGTCCTACCCTGCACTCAGAGGGGCTGTCTTCCACTGAGAGGCCCCGCCCAGCACTGAGAGAGGCCCGCCCAGCACTGAGAGAGGCTCCGCCCAGCACTGACAGAAGTCCACAATTTTCCTACACCACTTTATTCCTCACAGTCTTTTCCTTGCTGTGCCTTTAAGACTGATACATATGTAAATGATCTCTGTTCTGATTGGCTGGCTGTGTATTATGTCTCAGTTCAAAAGCAGCCTCCACTGAAACCCATGCTGAACTTCACTATGAATGGGTGGGGCTAAACTGCTGTAGGTCGAACAGGTGGCCGTATGTAAATGTATCTTTGTGACATCACAAAAGCGATGCATGTGACGCGGGAGTTCAGCAGCGTTAGTGTGTGAGTGGTCCGGGGGGTGGGCTAGGAGGGGGCCGACAGATACGCCACTGGAATATTAATAATGTTTACACACGACATCAAATACAACTCGTCTTAACTCACCCCACCAGTTCAGCTCTCCTGCCTCTCTGAGGCTCTCTCCTTCTCTCTCCTGCTCTCTCTCTCGCTTCTTCTCTCTCTCCATCTCACTCTCTCTCTCTCTCTTCTTCTTTTCTCTTTTCTGCTCTCTCCCTCTCTCTCCTGCTCTCCCTCTCTCTCCTGCTCTCTCTCACTCCTTCTCTCTCTCCATCTTACTCTTTCTCTCTTCTTCTTTTCTCTTTCCTGCTCTCTCCCTCTCTCTCCTGCTCTCTCTTTATCTCTCCTGCTCTCTCTCTCTCACTCCTTCTCTCTCTCACTCTTTCCCTCTCTCTCTCTCTCCCTCTTACTTCTATTCTCTCTCCCTCTCTCTGTCCCTCAGTCTCTATCTCTCTCTAGCCCTCTATCTCCCTTAATTTCTCTCTCCCTCATTTGCCATCTCGTGCTCCCTCTCTCTCTTGCTTTCTTCCGTTTTCTCTATCTCTCCTGCTGTCTCTCTCCCTTCTCCGTTCTCTGAGTCTTTCATCCTGCTCTCTCTCTTATCTCTCTTCTCTCCTCTCCTCTCTCTCGCTCTCTCTTTTCTCTCCAGTCCCCTGCTCTCTCCTCTCCTCCCCGTCATCGTCCACATCTCTCTCTCTCTCTCTCTCTCCCCCTCTCTCTCTCTCTCTCTCTCTCTCTCTCTTTCTCTCTCTCTTTCCCAGTCCAGTGTATATCTGATGGTTTGAGCATGTGAGCGTCGCTGTGTGTCTGTACTGAACTTCGTGGTGCCACAGCCCAGCCGTTCAACTCTTATAGCCAGATACTCAACATTTCTCTCCTGCTTCCTCTCTCTCATGCTTTCTACTGTTCTCTCTTTCCCTCTCTCTCTCCTGCTCTCTCTCTATATCTCTCTTGCTCCCTCTCCCTTGTTCTCTCTTTCTCTCTCCCTCCCTTCCTCTCCCTCCTGCTCTCTCTCTCTTTCTTTCTCTTTCCCAGTCCAGTGTATCTCCTCTCTTTGATTTCTGCTTGCGCTCTCTTCTCTACTTTTTTGTTTCTTCAGCTCTTTTCAACTTCTTATAGCCAGATCTCAACTCTTCTCTCTCTTCTCTTTTCTTCTGTATCTTTCTCTCTTCCTCTCTTTGCCTTTCTCTCTTTCTCCCTTCTTTCTCCCTCATTCACTCTCTCTTTCTCTCTCCCCCTCTCTCCCCCCTCTAGCTCACTGTGTCCGGCGCGGCTGGCAGTCTCTCCACCCTCCGATGCCACTGCAGATTGTTTCTTGTTGTGTCCGGTGTTGTGTGAAGTCGAGGCCATTTTCCTGACCACGAGCTCTGTGGGTGCTGATGATGCAGAAGGACTTCACTGTCACGGAGGAGAGCGAGAGGCTGTTTCTGAAACAGGACAACTGCTCCGGAGCTGCTTAACACCATGACAATCCAGACTCTAGAGACGCTGCTAAGTGAGAGCCAGCTCGAGTAGCCCTGATGGACGAGCGCTAGCCAAGGCCTAGCTCCCTTTCTCTCTCTCTCTCTCCCTCTCTCCATCACAACACAGCTTCATCTCAACAGCCTCTCAGAGTAAAGAGAGTGGAGCGCTCGTCCATGCCTTCCTCTCCACAGCCCTCCGTTCAGATGGTTATTGTTCTTTATCCAGCGTTGACTATAATTTACCCAGGAGCTACCATGAACGAGGGCGAGGTGCTACAGTTTACTCACTCGACACCATAAATAAGAATACATATATTTATATACATATATTATATCTGCAGGCTGGAGATGCATATACACTCATCATCTAACGAACAGCTGCACCCAGACAGAGGTGTGGGAGTGCAGGTGTGTTGGGAAGGAAGATAAAGGTGACCAGGATCAATAACTGGTGATAAATTTAGACTGATATGATCAATATTTATTGAGCTACACATACAGAAGTCTGTCTCGGTATGGAGCTGCAGGAGTCTGTGATAATCCCTTTGGAGACTGGTGACGGTGGGGTGTTACACCAGGCCTTCTGGACATGTAACAACAAACCGTCCATCTCGGGTAACCACGGTCCTCCACACACGGATTCGTTGCGTCCTATAAAGCGGGACTCGTCACTGAAGATGACCCGCTGCCGTTCTGAGTCACTTCATGACAGTCTGATACGACACCACTGCAGTCTTTGGTGACGGTGACGTGGTGTTAAGGACAGTCGTGGTAACGGTCTGTGTGCATGTGGTCCTGCATGGTGCAGCCGTCTGGTTACGGTGCTGGCTTTGTGTGCTGCGGTATTAACATCCCCCTTCACTGGACCTAAGGGTATGAACCCAAATCCTGGACACACCCCACATCATTACCCCCCCTCCACCAAACATCAGCATTCCGATAGGTGGGGTTCTCCTGGGTTCGTCCATCAAGTCGAGATTCCTCCATCGGACTGCCAGATAGTGAAGCATGATTCATGACGGTACTCCAGCCAACGGGTTAAGGACTGTTTACATATTATCTTAAATAATATTAGTGTTAATATTAATGGCCAAAAGTATGTGGACACAAGACCATAACACCTCTACATGCTTAGTGGACGCTTGAGGTCAGGTCTGGCACAACATCCCTATCGTAACTCCGGCCATATGACCGGAAATAAAGCCTTAACCCAAAAGGTATAGCAACCCACTTTCAGTATATGAGGAGCTTATGGGCTGAAGTGCAGGAAACCTGATCCAGGAGTCTCTGGGTTTCTGGGAAATCAAAGAAAATCGAGTTTATCCTCTACAGTGTGTCTGTGTGTCCTTATGGTAACGGCTGAGTTTGAAATCAGACTGAAGAATGTCCCATTCAAGTTCAAACTGATTAGAATTCGTCTGTCAAAGTTCATTTAAAAGAACATACCGTTCACCATTTGTGTCCAAGTCGACGTGTCCATACCACAGCTCTGTTATAGTAAGGCTGTGCGTGTATAAATATATATAATATGAACAGTTTAAAAATGTCTGATTATGTTTCTGTATTACTGTATATATAGAAATATAGATATAGATATAGATATGTGTATATATACTCACTAGCTAATTTCTTCTACTATAATCTCTATAAATAACAGTAATTATCAGACTCACTGTAGGGACTGAATCACCTGTCAGGTACGTAGTTTTTACCGAACTGGGAAATCTGCTTTTAGCCACACGAGTAAGCTGGAAGTCACTGCAGGAGTCTCTAATACTCGGCTTGCAGGTGTCACTGAATCACTTACCTTCTTAAACTTCAGACAGCATGTAACGGTTACTGAATACATCATTCCCTTCATCGTTTTTTGTTAATTTTAGTCTTTTATTAATCTTGATTTTATTGTTTTATTCTTATTTTTAATTTTATAGTATCTTAATGTTATTACAGCTGTTTTACTGTTTCTTTTTAATTTTATTATTATTTTTAAAAACATTTTCTTGTCATTAAATAATATTTTTTTTGATTTTTGAATTTTTATGCTGAATTTTTCAGTCATTTATTTTTGTTCCACTAAACTGAATCTTATTTATCTTAAATGTTTGATTCATTTATCCCGTTTGGTTTTATCGTCAATTCAAACCTTAAAAATGAGTGTCACCCTCGGGATGTATATGTGTATATATATATATATTTACTATATATATATTACATATACTAAATATGTATATGTAAATTGGGCTCCTAACAACCACCCGGAAGACCCATCAAAACTGCCACCCATCAGATAAACAGCACTTTTATCTCTGAGAGAGAGAGAGAGAACATCAAGCTCCACTCCTGCCCCAGATCTGAGAACATCCACAGGTGTTCCTGTCCGCCTGTATCTCTTAACAGACACCTCAGCACTATGGAGGCCTGAAAGGAGGTGTAGCTGTTCAAGAAGCTCCTCACTGACAGAAGGAGACGCACACATCCAACAAAGTTGGTGTTTTCGGACCAATGGACTGACCACCCCAGAGTCCAGAACCTCGACACGACTGAACGAGTGTGTTCCAAATCAACTTCTATGACTGAACTGCTGGAAACACTGAAACCGAGTCTCCTGAAAACAAAGCGAGGCACGGAAAATGGGATATTACATGTGGTTCTGGAGGCTCATTGCGCTGGGTACAGTCGAGCCAGCGCAGCTGCAGCGGAGCGGGCTCGCTCGAACGAGCAGCGACAACAACAACAGCAATAAAAACAGGATATATTTAAAGTCCTGCTGAGGATCACGGGGCTAACAGCGCGCTGTTTGTTACTCGGTGTCCCTCAGGTGGTGGCATGTTGCAACATCCTTCCTCTATGTATCTCTCTCTCTCTCTCTGCCTCTCTCTCTCTCTCCTGCCTGTCACTCAGTGCCTGCTCGTGTCCGACACGCTTCCATTAGTGGGGAGACTGTTCAATTACCTCGGCTCACGATGTTTAAACCCTGCCAATTACCCATACATCTCCCTCCTAAATTATGCATGCACGGGGCTGGGCTAGCCCGCGTAGCGATTTCCTCCTTTTAACATCAGGGGGTGGTGTTGGGGGGTGGAGGGACCCGCAGTGGAGGCGCGGCGGTCGCCCTGTCGTGGCATGATCTTTTACTTGAGCGTATCTTCTGCTCGTTTAGTCAGATACTTCCACAATGGCTGCAGTCTGCAGGCGCTGGCAGCCGGGCTGGATGTCTTCAAATTGGCACACACACACACACACAGACACACAGACACACACACACACACACACACACACACACACACTCTCACTCTGTGTCTCTGCGTGCTCCCAGCACATCTCCTCTCATCCCCCTGTCTCCTAGCAACCTCGGCTGTCTCCGTGGCCCAGGAGGCACCCCTGCATCTTCACTCGCTGTGACTTTATCCCCTTTTATTTTAACCCCCTCCCCCCCGCAGCTGACCCCCCAGCCTGCGCTCGGCAGCCGATCCCATCTCTCTCATGACTAACTCCATCTCTTTCTCTCTTTTGGCTCCGATACAGACACGTTTACTGCAAATCACTTCTCCCGTCGGCTGCTCCGCTCTCAGATCCTAACAGGGAGCGACTGTGCGCTGAGAAACCCGGGCCGCGCGGCCGCTACTGTCGTTTCCGTGTCCGTGTTAACCGGCGCCAAAGCCGGCGCTCCGGATTCCTCAAATTTAAGCATAGACATGGAAACAAAGGCTCCGATTCAAACGAACTGTGGCTTAAAAGATGGAACACAGGCCGGTTCCCTGCCTCCCATGGAGCGCTTTACACCTACATCCCAACAGGGAGCGATACTGTATTGTTCTTCCAGGGTGAAAAACACATATGCTTTAACAACTGTTGTGTCTATGTCTGTATTAATGCAGGCTTACTTAATGCATGATACTTGGGATTTTAATATTCAGAGATATCCCATGGACTGCTTTACACCTACATCCCAATCGGGAATGAGTCTACATTGCTCCTCCAGCTGGAAATCCATATACCTGTATATGTAAATTGTATTTTCATTTGATCTACTGTCAAGTTCGTTACATTTTATGATTTATTAAATTAAATAAGTGGAAATAATAGCTAAATTCAAATAATAATAATAGGTTACACTTCTATAACGCCTTTCACAAACCCAAGGACGCTTTACAAACATAAAAATAACCAAAAAAAAAAAAACAAACAAAGAAAATGAATCATGAAGAGTGAAAATGTTTAGAGAAAAGATACGTTTTTAAGTGAGTGCTGAGGATGGAAAGAGAGGGTGCGGTGCGAATAGATGAAGGTAGGGAGTTCCAGAGTGTGGGGGCAGCAACACTAAACGACCTGCCAACCCATAGAGGAGAGCCTGGACCTAGAAACAGCCAGGAGACCAGAGTCTGAGGACCTTAGCTTACGTGATGGAACGTAAGGATGAAGGAGGGCTGACGGATAGGTGGGTGCTAGTCCGTGTAGGGCTTTAAAGGCCAGGAGCAGGACCTTATAGTGGATGTGCTCTGTAACTGGTAGCCAGTGTAGCTGGAGAAGGATGGGGGTGATGGGCGCGGACTAAGACTCTGGCTGTGGAGTTTTGAATGTACTCTAGGGGTGAAGGGTTTTGGAGGGTAGACCATGGAACAGAGCATTGCAGTAATCTAGCCTAGATGAAATAAATGCATGAACCAGAGTCTCAGCATCTTTCGAAGTAAGCAGTGGGCGGAGCCTAGCAATATTGCAATATTAAAGACAAATATTCTATATTTACTCCCAAACTCCAACTGGGAATGATACGAAACGTTCTGACATAATCCAATCCCAAAGCCAATATTACAGATTTCCTATTTATAAGTAAAAACTGACCCGGTGAGTTTCAGACCTTTTGAATAAAGTTTTTGTTATAGCTACATCCCAATTGGGAATGCTTCTACATTCTTCTTTCAACCGGAGTTTCATATATTCATTTATTGAAAAGTCAAAATGTACATTTGATCTACTGCCAAGTTCATTACATTTTATAATACATCAAAGCAAATCATTTAAAATAGTAACTAAATTACAGACAAGTCTTCTATATTTTATCCTCACATTCCGTCTGGGAATGATATGAAAAGTCTGGACAAGTTTTCTGTACATCTGGATCCCAATTTCGGAATAATTCTACATTATTCTTCCAAAAAGAAACATCATATACGCTTCAACAGACGTTCTGATGTCCGTATCAATCAAACCAAAGACGACACTATATCATAGACAAATCTTCCATATTTTACTCTCAGATTCCAACTGGGAGGAAAAGTTCTGACATGTTATTTCCAGGTCCATATCATCCAATCCCAAAGCCAATATTACAGATTTCCTAAATTTAGGCAAAAAAGGATCAAATTTCAGTCCTATTAAATTATTATTTAAAAGAATATAGACAAGTTTTTGTTATAGCTACATCCCAATTGGGAATACTTCTACATTCTTCTTTCCACTGGAGTTTCATATATTCATTTATGGAAAATTCAAAATGTACATTCATTTGATCTACTGCCAAGTTCATTACATTTTGTAATACAAGATTACAGACAAATCTTCTATATTTTATCCTCACATTCGGTCTGGGAATGATACGAAAAGTCCTGGATAATCAAGTTACAGATTTCTGTACCATCTGGATCAGACCAATTTATTGTTTAAAAGAATAATTCTACATTATTCTTCCAAAAAGAAACTTCTTATACGCGTCAACAGACATTATATTCATTTATGTTGTCCGTCTATCCAATTCAAACCAAAGACGACACTTTAATCATGGACTAAATTACATCTTCCATATTTTATCTCACATCTCAATGATTGAAAAGTCTGGGATTCCATTCTACCTAAGGAAAATTCTACATCCTGAACATCAGATACGTTTCCAGATCGATATTATCCAATCCACAAACGCACTATATTAGACATAGGTTTATTTTACCTCTCAAATTTGGGATTTCCTTCTACAATGAGCAAAGTCCTGAATGATTTCCGAGATCCCTATCTCTCCAATCCCAGTTATTACAGTCCCTCTAAATTATTGTTTTCTTTACACCTAGATCCCGACTGGGAATGATTCTACATCGTTCTTCCAAATGGAAAGCCCCATATAGACTTGGACTGCTGTTGTGTTCTTCTTTTTAATAATAACTATGTGAACAGCAGCTCATATTCTACAGTTTTATGGCTGAAATTATAGAACACATACAGGTTTACTGCATCCCATGGAGCGCTTCACACCTACATCCCAACAGGGAACGATACCACATTACTCTTCCTACTGAACATTTCAGATATAGCTCATGATTCATTGAGCTGTAACTATTGCTGAGTTCATTATATTTCATAACAGATCAAGTTAAGTAGCTCTTTCCCCTAATATTCAATATTTCACTCTCAAGTTCCGACTGGGATTGATCCTACAGTGCATTTCCAATAAAGAGTGCTGATACATCCCGCAATTGTTGTGTCCATTCTCCCATCAACCAGCACCAAAGCCAATATTCCAGATTTCTTAAATATGGGAAAATTATGAAACAGATCTTTTTAAATTATAGCAAAAAACAGAATATGCAGAAGTCTTTGTAACACCCAGATCCCAAATGGGAATGATTTGACATTGTTCTTCCAAAGAAATTTCCATATACACTTCCAGCAACTGCCTTTTTCAATTTTGTGTCAATCAATCCAAAGCAGGTAACTATAACTGATTATTAAACATTACCAATGCTGAAAATGACGCAAAAATATGGAAACAATATCTGAAATATTACTGAATTATTGCTCAGGATATGCAATATAAAAATTTTTCTGCATCCCATGGTGCATGTTATACTCAAACCCCAATTAAAAACTAAAAAAAGAAATTCCAGTGTAAAATTTTCCAGATACTCTTTGACGACTATCATTCTCATATCCGTATCAGTCAAACCAAAGCTCAAACTTCATATTCCGAACATCTAAGCATAAATATGATCACAATAACTGAAATGAACTGCTTAAATCTCGCTTAAACATGAACAGCCTTTCTATATTTTACTCTCAAATTTGAAATGGGAATGCTTATGAACCATTACCAAAGAGAATACTTCAGATTTCTCACATAAATACATAAAAAAGTTCATATTCTACTGAATTATGGATTGAGTTATTTAACACAGGGATGTGTTTACTCTCGTTAAGACATAGGAATGATTTAACATCGCAGATCCACCTGGAAACTCTGGGATTCTACCTGGGACAGATTATTGATAATTGATCGTTACCAAAGATGATTAGGTACATAAACAAAAACAAAAGCTCCCATGTTTTCGGGATCACCTGTTGAGAATATTTCAATTGGGAATTAGGAATTCCCCATCACATTTCCATCTAAAAAAGCTAGATACATGCCGAGAAGTGTTATTACAGGCACATATCGATCATATGTTGGGTGTCCAGGAGAGAACTCCCAACCCCATCTGTATTAACCATATTGGTTGATATGGATGAGGTTGGGACTTCTCTCTTGGTGGTGGTGGCTCTCTGGTGGGCAGTGGTGTTTTCCGCTGAGCTACACCAACCATATCAATTATCACCTGAACAATATTACATATCAATTTTAAAAAACTTTAACAAGGACATAAAAGGATACATGAGTCAGAGGCTCTCACTGAGTCTGAGTGCAGCATGTTGACTGGGTTGGGTTTAAGTCATATGGTGCTTTGTTGGTGTATCTGCTGGGGTGTTAGGATGTTCAGTGTTCAGTACGTGTGTTCAATCTGCAGTTTAGTAATAGTTTATTCCATCTAACGTCCCAGACAGCAAAACTGTTCTGGCCCACATTCCTCATTTTCATCCGGCCCACGTGTTAGATGAGTGGATGCCACTTAGGTGGACCTCTCGCAATAGCAACATGTGGCCCACATGTGCACCATTATTAGGACCATGACTCGGCCAAAAGTAGGGACCTCTGCCCCGTCTCTGCCAGAAGTGGACCAGGATCTGTTTTGGGATATCTGTATCCCAATATGTTGGCCATCTTGGGCTCACAGCAGATTGCAAGTGCCAATGGTGGGCCAGCAGTGCCATATCTTTGCCGGATGTGGCCCATGTTCCCAGGATTTAGCCTAGGAAATTTCTGCAGTGGTGAAAAAGTGTTCAGTATTTGGCCTATGGCCAAGTGTTTCATTTTGTTTTCGATTTTGGCTTCGGCCAAAAATGTTCATTTCGGCGCATCCCTAATTTGAATTCAATTAGGTTTATGCCCTCTCCTGTGAAGTCAGCATTCGGGTGACTTGCTTTGCTATTGGACAGCGACGATATCCGTATGAAGCTGAACTGCTCAAAGATTTCTGATACTGTAATCTGAACAGCGCTCACCAACCACATTCTGTTCCCTATCCTATCTGTCAAATTAACGACCCCTCTACCGCCTCGACAGCTTTCATCTTTTCTCAGGCAGTCTCTTTGCCATCCGGCAGTTTCCACAAGTCCCGTTTTTTTATTAGGGAGCCATTCTTTAACTCATTTCCCAAGCAAAGCGTAAAGCACCGCTGAGAGGCAGGCATTATTACCAGTGAAATCAAGGAGAATTAATGGAATTATTCTCCAGTCATCAAGGTCCCCCATAGGTAATTGTTTCTGAGTCAGTGACCGCGGCCGACTGCGAGGCCCTGACGAGGGGGGTCCGGCCGCATGCCGAAACGGAGCTCCAAACAAAGCCTGAAGCCAAGCCATGCGAGCGCACACTGGGCTATAATGGACAAATGCACAAAGAGCCATAATCAAATTTCGCACAGGCTTCATCACACCCAGCACGCACCCGGAGTTAAGCGGCGTATCCAACGCTCGCCAAACTCAGATAAAAATATATAGTCTTTATCAAACCGGCTCCGGTCCCCGTGCACGGGCGTTATCCGGCACGCAGGGGCCGTGACTAACGATGCGGGCCCTTATTAGAGATCTACACGGATCTATGATCAAGTATGCTGGCTTTGAAAAGCGCCTGCTGAAGAGAGATCAAAAGGCCCGCTTCCCCCTACGACGTATGGAGTGGCAGAATTAAAGACGCTGGCCTGGAGTCCAGACAAGAGAGAGAGAGAGAGAGAGAGAGAAAGAGAATAAGAGAGAGAGAGAGAATGCTTCATCCACTGATCATCCTCTGCCACCGATTTGCGAGATTACCTTGTATCTACACTCACTGTCCACTGTATCAGCTCCACTGACCATATAGGACACTCTGTAGGTGTACAGGTCCAGACTGTAGTCCATCTGTTTCTCTGTATACTGTATTACCCTGTTCTTCAATGGGCAGGACCCCCACAGGACCCCCACAGAGCAGGTATGATGTGGGTGGTGGATCATTCTCAGCACTGCAGTGACACTGACGTGGTGGTGGTGTTAGTGTGGGTGGTGCTGGTGTGAGTGGATCAGACACAGCAGTGCTGCTGGAGTGTTTAGACACTGTGTCCACTCACTGTCCACTCTATTAGACACTCCTACCTTGCTGGTCCACCTTGTAGATGGACAGTCAGAGACGATAGCTCATCTGCTGCTGCACAGTGCAGTGCTGGTCATCCTCTAGTCCTTCATCAGTGGACACAGGACGCTGGCTCACAGGACGCTGCCCACAGGACGCTGCCCCACAGGACGCGGCCCCACAGGACACTGCCCCACAGGACGCTGCCCACAGGACGCTGCCCCACAGGACGCTGCCCACAGGACGCTGCCCACAGGACACTGCCCACAGGACACTGCCCACAGGACGCTGCCCACAGGACGCTGCCCACAGGACACTGCCCACAGGACACTGCCCACAGGACGCTGCCCACAGGACGATGCCCCACAGGACGATGCCCCACAGGATGCTGCCCACAGGACGCTGCCCACAGGACGCTGCCCCACAGGACGCTGCCCCACAGGACGTTGCCCCACAGGACGCTGCCCTCATTTGGCTATAAAGTTTTGGGTGGCGGACGATTCTCTGTCCAGCACTGCTGTGTCTGATCCACTCACACCAGCACCACACACACTAACACACCACCACCACGTCAGTGTCACTGCAGTGCTGAGAATGATCCACCACCCACATCATACCTGCTCTGTGGTGGTCCTGTGGGGGTCCTGACCATTGAAGAACAGGATAATACAGTATACAGAGAAACAGATGGACTACAGTCTGGACCTGGAGACCTACAGAGTGAGACTATATGGTCAGTGGAGCACATCAGCTGGTATCAATAGCCCATCGAGAGCCTGGCTATAGTGCGAGTGCAGGGCAGTGGTGTAAGTTCAGCTTACTTATTCATATATTCATTTAGATGCTTATATATATTTACCCCCGCTCACCCGCCACTCACCACCCCGCCCCGGTCTCGCGAGCAGCCCTTTGAAGTGCGGGCGAGCTTAAGACGGGAAGCTCGAATTCATTCCGTACGCTGCGTCTTGTGTTCCGAGTCTCTGAGTCACGGCTGATTTTCGTCTGAGTGCCTTAAGATTCCAGACGGAGGGGTAAAAAACCCCCTCCAGCTGCGATGCACCGGCGCTGCCTACACGGGGCGCTGCGGCTCCTCACGTGCGGCAGCTGTGCTGCCATGGCAACAGTGCACGCAAAGCAAAGGCCGGAACGCGCCGGTCTGATCCCCAGCTGTGCTGCTATGGCAATAGCGGGATGCGGGACGAGAGCGCTCCATCGCCCCGGTTGGAGCCCAGCTGGGCTGCCGCAGCCACGCCGGAAAAACGGGACGGGCCCAGCACGGGCCCCTGTGGAACTCCAGCTGTGCTGCCGGAATGAGGCCGAGGGGCTCTGCAGATGTGCTCGACCCCCACTCCCCCATACCAAACTGCCACTCCCTCTCCACGGCAGGGGGGGGCGTTAACTAGCGGCCGAAGAATAATAATGCTAAGCCGTAAGATTAACGTCTGAATAACACGCCCAAGTGTGGCCCTCTTATAACTTATGCTTATATACCGTATAATGCGGTTTAAGATTCATAACATCATAATAAGCCCAGCTTAATCCCTTAAACCCTAAAGACCTCTATGTGGGGGCCTCACTTTCAGAACTACGGAACTTGCAGATTAGTTTCATAGTTTCCCCAGTAACTTGCCGAGAAAAATATTAAGCCTGGAGATTAATAAGCGAATAATAAGCCAAGGGTACCGAGGGTCGCCACGGCGCCAAGGCCGTCACTGTCACCACAGTGTAACACGAGCCAGCAGACCGCGGCATGCAAGATGCCAGACCAACACGGCCAGAGCTCCATCATCGGCTCCGTAGCTAATAATGAGCTTTATCAGACAATGACACGGGCCGCCCAGCAGGGCACATCTCTGTCTGGCGCGCCCAACAATGGCAGACAATGTGTTCCGGCTCAGGCGGAATCTCAGATGGGGATTGCCTGCTCCGTATAATGCTTGTCAAATCCCAGTTGACATTTCATATGGCTGCTAATCAGAGGCAATCCATCCCTGGGCGAAAACCCCGCAGTTTCGGCAAATCTTTCCTTTTGTTGTAAACGAGGGCGGAGGGGGATATCAGACCCACCGCTCGCAACTCGGGCTTTGTTTACACTGACGTTCTCCATGGCGGAGAGAGGGAACAGGTACGCGCCGCACGCGGAACGTCACGCGAAGATAAACGCGGCCGTGATCGCCGTGAATAGGCCACTTTCTATTCCTGCGCTGAGGAAACTTGCGCCCGCTCTTCCCAGCCGGATATTTTCAGGGGAGAATCGGAAACAGCGTTGTGTCTCCCACCTAGCGATTACGCGGCGCTTCTCTACCTGGCCTGGCCACCCAGAGTGCTGCTGGTGAAAACGCTCGCCCCTCACAGGTTCCCCAAAACGTCGAGCTGCTTAACACCCACTGCTGCCTCATTAGCCATTATAGCTGTGTGCGGGCGAGGAGCGTGAGGGCTACACGGTACTCCATCACCTGCTGGCTGGACATGGGCTGGACATCTTATGCAGCTCTATGCATAGAGATATCTGAACACCACCCGTCATACGTTCGGCTGGCGCATCCTCCGTGTACTAACATATACAAGGTGTGCTTTAACTTTTGCACAGGACGCATTTAGTGCACCGCCCAATCCTCCAACCACCTCCCCAACACCCCCGAACACCACCTTCAATACCACCTCTCAACAACCCCGACACCACTCCAACACCACACCAACACCCCCAACACCACTCCAGCACCACCTTCAATACCACCTCTCAACACCCCCAACACCACTCCAACACCACCTTCGATACCACCTCTCAACCTTCAAACACCACCCGTAAGACCACCCAAACACCACACCAACACCACTCCAACACCACCTTCAATACCACCTTTCAACCTACCAAACACCACTCCAACACCACCTTTAATACCACCTCTCAACACCACAAACACCACCCGCAAGACCCTCCCCAAACACAACTCCAACACCACCTTCAATACCACCTCTCAACCTTCCAAACACCCCTCCAACATCACACCAACACCACTCCAACACCACCTTCAATAACACCTCTCAACCTTCCAAACACCACTCCAACACCACCTTTAATACCACCTTCAATACCAAATCTCAACACCACAAACAACACCCGCAAGACCATCCCAACACCACCTTCAATACCACCTCTCAACACCACAAACACCACCCGCAAGACCCTCACCAAACACCACTCCAACACCACCTTATACCACCTCTCAACACCACCCGCAAGACCCTCACCAAACACCATTCCAACACCACCTTCAATACCACCTCTCAACACCACAAACACCACCCGCAAGACCCTCCCCAAACACCACACCAACACCACCTTTAATACCACCTTCAATACCACCTCTCAACACCACAAACACCACCTGCAAGACCCTCCCCAAACCACCTTCAATACCACCTCTCAACCTTCCAAACACCACCCCAACACCACCTTTGACACTCCCCCAACACCACCTGAACCTCCATAATACCCCTAAAACACACCTCTAACACACAGAACACCTCCTCAACATCACCTCTTAACCATCCAACGCCACCTTAGATAACCCAATCCCCCAACATCACCTATCAACCCCCAACATCGACGTAAAACACAACCCAACACAACCCTAAATTCCAAAACACCTCCCCAAATATGACTCCAAAATCCACCCCAACACCAACTTCCACCCCAACACCTCCCCAACCCACATAACACCACCCTAACACCCACCAACACCACTTGAATACCACCTTTGAAAAACCCAAACACCACCCGCAAGACCCTCCCCAAACACCACACCAACACCACCTTTAATACCATCTTTAATACCACCTCTTAATACCCCAAACACCACCCACAAGACCACAAGAACCACCGCTCCAACACCACACCAACACCCCCAACACCACCCCACCTCCATAACACCCCAACACCACCTTCAACACCCCTCCAACATACACAACACCTCCTCAACCCCTCAGCATCACTTCTCAATCCCCAAACACCACCTTCAAACAACCCCATCAACCCCAACAACCCTGCAAAACCCTAAACATCTCCCCAACATCCAAAGCATCTACCCCAACACAACTCCAACACCCACCCCAACACTTCCTCAGCCTTCCAACATCACCTCTCAACCCTCCAACATCCAAACCACCTCACAAAACATCACTCCAACACCCACCCCAACACAAACTTCAACAACCTTACACCCTCAACACCTCCCCAACCCACATAACACCACCACTAACACCTTACCAACACCACCACAGGTGAAATAGCACAACAGCCCCAAGGAAATAACTCCTGTAACAGCTCACATGTGGGCCCACACTTCGAGACCACCATGACCGCAGAACATACACATTAGTATCATAGTACTGGGTGAATAATTCATATTAATTACTGAGTTATAAAGTCTTAATAACTTCCAAATGAATAAGTGAGCAGCTCGCCTGCAGATTTAGGGGTTAATGACCTTATGAATGTTTTAAGGACAATGTTTGAGTGGATGTTAATAAATATGGCCCACGCTGGAACCCCTCTCAGACAGTCTGAGCACTCCGCGTCTGAGGGTTCTCTGATTACACCCTGCATTGCATTAAGCTGTTACTGATTCTTATCCGCCCTCCCCGAGGAAGCCAGTCGATACTGTTCTCCATTCCCTCTGATGTAAAGAGCAGTTCCACATTAATTATTCTTTCAGGTGCGCCGCTGTATCGCGTGCAGGAGACTCTGGCCTCCGGGTCGTCAAGTGCTAATGGTGTTGCGGTGGTCAGCGGGGGGCAGTGAGGTGTGCGGCACTGTGTGTGGTGTCTTGGGGAGTGAGATGGTGGAGAGGATTTGACAGAGTGGGCCGGCGCATTAGCATAGAGGAGCTGCGAGTGGAGAGAGGGAGATAGACAGGCTCGGTGAGCACCAGGACAGCTCAACCGCTCACCTGCCCCCTTATCAGCCTTCAAAACGCACAGGGAGAGAGAGAGAGAGAGAGAGAGAGAGAGAGAGAGAGAGAGAGGGAGAGAGAGAGAGAAAGAAGATAGAGAGAGAGGGGGAGTGAGAGAGTGTGAGAGAGAGAGAGAGAGAGAGAGAAAGAGAAGGTGCTACAAAGAGTACTGAGAGAACGAGAGAGAGAACAAGAGAAAGAAAGCAAAAAAGGAAGAGTAGAAAAAGAGAGAGACAGAGAGAGAGAGAGATGTAGGGAAGAGAAAGAAGATAGAGAGAGAGGGGGAGTGAGAGAGTGAGAGAGAGAGAGAGAGAGAGAGATGTAGGGAAGAGAAAGAAGAGAGAGAGAGGGGGAGTGAGAGAGAGAGAGAGAGAAAGAGAAGGTGCTACAAAGAAACAAAGAGTACTGAGAGAACGAGAGAGAGAACAAGAGAAAGAAAGAAAAAAGGAAGAGTAGAAAAAGAGAGAGAGAGAAAGAGAGAGAGAAGAGGCAGAGAGGGGCCAAAGGAGAGAAATATGAGAGAGTGAAAGAAGAGAGAGAGATTGAGGAAATGGAGAGCGGGAAAGAGGTAGAGAGATGACGGAAATAAAAAAGGAAGAGATGGGAAAGAAGACAGAAAGAGAGAGAGAGAAAGAGAAAGAGAGATGGCAGCAAGAGAAAAAGAGAGAGAGCAAGAGAGATGGAGGGAAGAGAAAAAGAGAGTGAAAGAAAAGAAGCAAGATGGAAAAGAAGAAAGATAAAGAGAGAGAAAGAGAGATGGAGGGAAAGGAAAGAAGATAGTGGAAGGGAGAAAGAGGATGAGAAGGAAGGGAAGGAAAAGAGAGAAAGAGAAAGAGAGCAAGACGCGAAGAGAGAGGGTGAGAGAGAGAGAGAGAGAGAGGGTGAGAGAGAGAGAGAGAGAGAGGGTGAGAGAGAGAGAGGAGTATAGAAAGAGAGAGAGAGAGGGTGAGAGAGAGAGAGAGAGAGAGAGAGGAGTATAGAAAGAGAGAGAGAGAGGGTGAGAGAGAGAGAGGGGAGTATAGAGAGAGAGAGAGAGAGAGAGGGGAGTATAGAGAGAGAGAGAGAGAGAGGGTGAGAAAGAAGTATAGAGAGAGAGAGAGAGAGGGTGAGAGAGAGGAGTATAGAGAGAGAGAGAGAGGGGGTGAGAGAGAGGAGTATAAAGAGAGAGAGAGAGAGAGAGAGAGAGAGAGAGAGAGAGAGAGAGAGAGAGAGAGAGAGAGAGAGAGAGAGAGAGAGAGAGAGAGAGAGAGAGAGAGAGATGTATGGGAACACTATATAAACTCTATACTGGATCATATACAGTCCTGTGCTCAAGACGGAGACACACTGGTCTCCTAACAACCACCTGGAGGACCCCCAACTCTGCCCCCCTCAGCTAAACAGCACCCACAGCTTCTTCCACTCTCAGAGCATCTCAGTGCAATAAGGGTCGGGAAGGAGGTGTAGCTGTTCAAGAAGCTCCTCACTGAGAACAGGAGAGTCCAGACACATCCAACAAAGGAGCTACTGGTGTTCCCAGAACAATGAACTGACCACACCAGAGTCTAGAACCTCAACACCGCTGAATGAGTGTGTTTAGAGTGGCACAAAACCAACTACTAAGGCTGATCTGGTGGAAGCCCTGAGAGCGAGTCTTCTGGACAGAAATGAGGGCTGCAGTAAAGGAGAGCACACATCAGAGAGATGGCAGGAGAGACAGAAGGAAACAAAGACAGAGAGGGAGAGAGAGAGTGAGTGAGTGAGAGAGAGAGAGAAGAGCAGAGGTAGCCAAGCAATTAATTGTCTTCCCTGCCTGGCATCTCATTTCAACACTCAAGCAAAGAAAGTCTATTACAGGAACAGGATGATCATTAAACCCCACCAGTAATCACAGATACAGAAAAAACAGAGAGAGGGAGAAAGAAAGGAGGGAAGAAAAAAAGCCCCCCTCCCCCCACTCCTCCCTCCCGGTCCTGAACCCCTCAGAAAGAGAAAGAGAATCAGCGGCTTCCTCCGCCTCCCTGTCAGCGGACTGTGACCAGTGTACTGAAGAATAATAGCGGTTCCGAGGCTCCCCTAGGCAATCACAATGCAGATAGATACAGCCTTTCGGTTTGTAGCTGCGATGCTATGAAGGGAGGATGAAAAAAAAGGAGTGCGGGCTCGAATTTTTCGAATTAAGCGCCTGGCAGGGATGCCGCACGGAGATCAAGACCTTGCCTGCGGCCCTTTCTTTCCGCAGACACGCCGAGCCGAGAGAAATGCAAAAGAAGTGGACATGAGAAATATGAGCGTGGGCGATGAGACGGAGGAGGAGAGAGAGAGATGGAGGAGGAGAGAGAGAGACAGAGAGACAGAGAGAGAGTTCATTTGTCACTGTCACACCGGCTTGCCTCTCACTCATAACTAGGAGGACAGAGTCTGGCCCAACACATCCCCCAACCCCCACCCATGGTGCCGAGTTCCAGGCACCGAGGGTCTAAAGTTTGAGTGTGGAGTTTCACGTGGGACGTAGGCAAAGACGAGTACGGACAATCAGCGAGCGGTGGTGTCCTCCATGAGTCATCCTGTTAGCACCACTGACGGCTGCACCATGCTGGACTACATGCACACAGACCGTTACCACGACTGTCCTTAACACCACGTCACCGTCACCGAACACTGCAGTGGTGTCGTACCGGACTGTCATGGAGTGACTCAGAATGGCAGCGGGTCATCTTCAGTGACGAGTCCTGCTTTAGTCTTGGTGGAGACGCCCAACGAATCCGTGTGTGGAGGCACCGTGGTCCGCACCAAGATGAATGGTTTGTTGTCACGCGTCCAGAAGGCCTGATGTCCCTCCACCTCCACCCCTACCGCACCATCTGCAGGAACTGTGTGAGGATGTTCAAGCTGCATGGGATGGATTATCACAGGACACCATTAGGAACCTCTACAGCTCCATACCGAGACGTCTGGCGTGTTGGGTTAGCAAACACGGCGGCCCGATGCCATACTGAGAGACAGACTTCTGTATGTGTAGCTCAATAAACATTGATCATATCAGTCTACATTTATCATCAGTTATTGATCCTGGTCACCTTTATCCTCCTTCCCAACACCACCGCACTCCCACACCTCCATCTGGGTGTAGCTGGTCTTTTGATGTTGAGTGTATATAGCTATGTAAATATCTGGTATACGAGACAAAAAGTCTTTTATGAGCCTGAAGCACATTTAGCGCCGTGTATTGAGGCATTACTCTACCGAGGCATTTAAGGCCCAAGAATGGCCTGCTCAGAGCCAACAGACCTTCACACCAAACCGAGGCGTAGCAGACAAAAGAGGTGGAGGACTGAATGGACTCCTTGAGACTTTTCTGTCAGGCACTTCAACTAAACGATGCTCACAGACGAGGTTCGGTTGGAGGCTCTGCTGCTGCCGCCGTATGTTGCTCCTCTCATTAAAAGAGGTTAGCGAGGGAAGCTAGTTCTTTTACAGGATCCACCTATACAGTGGTACCTATCGTCACTGCAGCACCCTCGCCCTCATCCTCCAGGCTCTCAGTTACAGCACCACCATACAGCAGGACAATGTGTTCTTAACCACCCAGGAAAATCTGAAGTATGAAATTAGCTTCTAAACATTTTGAGGCAGTAAGCTCTTAAAATGCTGGGGGCGTGTCCACAGAGGGCACTAACCTACACCCAGTTGCAGAAAAGGTGTAGCCACTCTTAAGCGCCAAATACAACCACAACCTGAAACATGGGTGCAGCTTTACTGGACTTGTACATGTGCGAGTTCAAGACCAGAGCATAATAGCCTACCCCGTATCAACCTTGTGTCTCATGGTGAATGAACACCACCTGGAGACACAACACGCTTACCCTGCATGGTCTAGAGTCAGGTGGGCTCCTCAAAGTACAGAGTGGCTGATATTAGCCTGTTAGCCTAGCTGGAGGCACTAGCCTAGCTGATGCTAACATCCTCTAGGGTTCATATAGCACTGCTAAGCTCTGATGCCCTGGTGGCCTGTCTAGGGTGTTTCCTGCCCTCTGCCCAATGAGATCTGGGATAGGCTCCAGCGTCCCCCATGACCCCGAGGGATAAAGCAGTTTAGAAGAAGAGTAAGTGAGTGAGTGTAGGGCCATGTGTGAGTGTAGGGGTCATGCTAAGTGTAGCTCCAGTGTGTCAAACCATGTTCAGACGCTCTTGCGCCACTGAACTTGGTGTCGGAGTTGGTGGATCCCTTCCCTGGCATTGTACCTGTTGCTGATCCAGGTAGTCCCAGAGATTTCCAAGAGGATTCAAATCTGAGGGGTTTGCGGGCCAGTCCAGATGTGTGAACTGCTCCTGAATGTTCATCATACCAATCAGCCACATCTGTAGCACCACCAGAATAGGAATCATCTTGGACCTCCTAGATACCTCCACCTCGGTAAGATGATGAGCACAAGGCGAAACCTGGTTGACCAGCAAACCAAAGAACCCATTTCGGGGTACCTAACATCCTCCACCCCAGAACGTCATCGAGGGGGGTCATTTTGTCTGAGGAGCTTATGATTCATGATCGGGCCGGCCCGATCAGGACCAAAGACTGGGTTGCAGAACCCCTGCAACACAGGATCACTATCCAGATGGTGGTAGACCTTTTGATGTAGTCGGGTGGAGCAAGTCGGGCCGTGGGCTGGGCCGGGCCGGGCCGGGCATTACGCTTTTGTGCTCTGCCACAAGCGAGATGAGCTTGCCAGCAGCCTGATGCACATTTGTCCGAGCTGTGACGGTGAGATTGGTACTCTGATTGGTTGACGCATCTGTCCACCAACCAGCTTCTAGTGTCCTGTAGGTAGCATCCTGCGGGCAGCGTCCTGTGACCACTGATGGAGGGACTAGAACACTATCAATGTTGGGCCAGGTTTGGTGGAGGCCTTCCCTGGCACAATTCCGATGGGAATTCCCTGTAGACTGGGATTTTATCCACCACTGGTAGACCTGTATGACCGTACGCTTCCATACACCTGCAGACTCAGCTACTTCCTTCACACTATGGTCTTTGGCCACGCCCACATGCAGTCCCTCCTTCTAGCTAATTAACAGCACCTCTTCCCAATCTATGGATCCCATCCCTCACACCTGCAGGTACTTCTAGCTCCATCGTCCTTGTGCAGGCCCGATCAGGACCAAAGACTGGGTTGCAGACCCCCTACAACACAGGATCACTATCCAGATGGCGGTAGACCTTTTGATGTAGTCAGGTGGAGCAAGTCGGGCCGTGGGCTGGGCCGGGCCGGGCATTACGCTTTTGTGCTCTGCCACAAGCGAGATGAGCTTGCCAGCAGCCTGATGCCCATTTGTTCGAGCTGCGACGGTGACAATGGTGCTCTGATTGGTTGACGCATCTGTCCAACCCAGGAAACCAAGCAAGCTCTGATTAATGCATTCACAAGTTTGAGACCTGCCGTGAAGGACGGCATTCAGACGCGCGTCTTCGCTTTGAGAACCTGACGCGCGGTTTTGTCGGCCGTCTCTTTGTTTTCGTCCTCCGTGCTCCGTTTTCAGGCCCAATCCGAAGAGATGGATGTTTGTATTTTGTTTGTATGGGGGCAGGAATACGCTGTTGTGACAAGGTGCAGAGTTTAGCGGGTGCAATTGGAATTTTTCTCGGGTGACAGTGCCGAGATGGGAAAGTAAAGTGAGACAGAGAAGACAGGACTCTCTCTGGCGCTTTCGCTCTCTCTCTCTCTCGCACGCGCTCGCTCTGGCAGGATGTGGATGTGCGAGTGGACGCTGATGTAGCACTCCTGAATGCATCGCAGGCAGAATTGGACAAACTCATTTATTGGCCTTGTGTCCACCCTGAGCTGCAGCCTGTAATGAATGGCAGAGCATAGCTGCTGCGGTAAACGCTCTCTCTCAATCTCTCTCTTGCCCCTTACTCGCTCTCTCTCAATCTCTATCTCCTCCAGTCTTCTCCTCTTCCTCTCTCTCTCTCTCTCCAACTCTAGGACCCCCTCCCCCCTCTCTGTTCATTTGTGTCAGTCTCTGTCTCTCCCGGTCTATCAGCTCAACCCAACTCAACTCAAAGAGGCATTATTGGCACGCCTATATGAAGATACAGTGGAGACAAGGCATTGGACCAATCAGACATCAATCCATTAATCAGCCAATATGCCGATCAGTACAACAGACATGCAGTTGAGTAGATAGTATCTGCTAATTAGATATACAGTATAAAGTAATCCACTTTAGTTCCCAACACCAGTGTTCAGTGTCCGGTAGACCACCAGACGATAGGCCATAGACACGCGACTCTCCAATTTATCAGCTCCACTGACCATATAGGACACTCTGTAGCTCTGTTATTACTGTAGTCCATCTGTTTCTCTGTGTCCTCCGTTACCCTGTTCTTCAATGGTCAGGACCCCCACAGGACCACCACAGAGCAGGTATGATGTGGGTGGTGGGTCATTCTCAGTACTGAAGTGACACTGACGTTAGTGTGTGTTGTGCTGGTGTCACCGCTGGACTGAGAATAGTCCACCAACCAGCTTCTAGTGGGCAGCGTCCTGTAGGTAGCGTCCTGTGACCACTGATGGAGGGACTAGAACACTATCAATGTTGGGCCAGATTTGGTGGATGCCTTCCCTGGCACAATTCCAAAGAGAATTCCCTGTAGACTGGGATTTTAGCCACCACTGGTAGACCAGTATGACCGTACGCTTCCATACACCTGCAGATTCAGCTACTTCCTTCACACTATGGTCTTTGGCCACGCCCACATGCAGTCCCTCCTTTTAGCCAATCATTAACATCTGCTCTGGAGCCATTTTCCACACATGGAACGAGACATTCCCTGCACTGTAGCACCTCTTCCCAATCTATGGATCCCATCCCTCACACCCCGCATGTACTTCTAGCTCCATCGTCCTTATGCAGCGCCATCAGCAGGAGCCTGAAGATACTACCACCTTAAACACACAAGGTGACTCGTTATTTGTCCGGTGAGCTCGTAACCCAGCCATCCCTTTAAATATGACGATACCTGGTGCCATGTTTTTGTGTCATTGGTCAGCCTTATAATAAAAACGATCACCCAATTACAGCGCTCTACTTTCTCACGTCCCTCGGTTATCTTGTATTTTCAGGTATCTGCCCTCATTATCTCGGACATGCCTGTATTTTGCATTGCGGTATTTCCCTGCCATCTCTGACTCACACAATCCCTGGCTCTAATTCGAGACGGAGGCCTTGGAGAAAGGCGGCAGATGACCTGTGGGTCGCAGGTCCAACCCCCATCCCAGGACAGCACGGTGTTTGCTTCGGCAAGATAATTAACCTGAATTCTTCTGTGTACCCAAGCGCGTAATGGATAATGAGTAAACTGCGAGCCATGCTGGTGGAACCTGAAAAGGGCATCTGCTCCGCATCACGACCGCGCTCGTACACGTAACGTTGATAATGATGTGTTATTACCATAAATGATTTATCTGTCTCATATTAACGGAATACATTTTCATAAAGACCAGTCGACCGGATGCTTGCCAGGACTGGATGTGGAGTTTGATTTAGTAGGGCTGCGCAATATATCACCACCGTCCCGAGGGCAAAACCTTGTATCTCCAAACTGCTAGTGTTATAGGAGAAGCAAAAAACCTACCGTGTTTTCAATGCAGGTCAATGGAACCAGACGTTCACAATATACACACAATACACAATATAAAGGTCAATATGCTTTTTCAAATTATATCAAAAAACTTAAAAATCAAAAATTAAAAAAAAAAAAAATAAATAAAAAATCTACACATATATACATATATATATATGTATTTTTTTTTCTCTGTTAACGCGTATCTTGATATCGACCTTTGTAATATTGATACCGCAGAAAAATGCAATATGCAATAAGCTATGTAATCGATGGGCGTGGGCGGTTTCTGGTTCCCGATTTGCGGCGGGAATTTTGGTAAAGCTGGGCCAATGGTGTTGCAAGTCACCATGTATATTTGCCATCTTTTCTAAAATATCCCAGTTTCCAACCCATTATTTAACAAATGATCAAGCGACATATTAGACAATTCAGAAATGTTAGACTGCGCTGCTGACTAGAAAAGAGGAGCTGGTTAGCATTAGCTTAGCTAGCATCTCATCATCTCTGCTGACCACAGAGCATATTCAAATCTGGCCAACTAAGGCACCGACGCAAGTTCAGAAGTTTCAAAGTAAAGTGGTGTTTGGATCCGTATCCTGATAACTGAGGCATCACTGAGGTTAATTTTAAAAAACCTCCATAATTTTTCATAATTTCTACACGCCATGGTATATGATATTACCGTCATACTGCCCAACCCTAGTAACTGGTCACAGTGCTTCTCCTATGTGCTGTGAGCACACTGACCAATCAGAGCTCCAGAGGAGTTTCTATGGGTGTTTAGATGAATGAGGTTATACATGCCATCCAACAACAGAAGGTAAAATTGAGGCAGCTAATCTTTAACCAGCTCATATTTAGGGGCGTGGCTTGTGTCTGCTGTTTTGTACTTTCCACCTGCAAGACTCAACTGGCTTAACGTGGGACGTGAGTTGAGGAGTCAGAGATGATGTGACTTCAGGGGCAGCTAGGTCCCAAAATAATGAAAGGATCATTTTCTGGAGAAAAGACAAGTTGGCACATCATCCACTGGGTATAACATAGGGTTACGAGATGTCCCATTCTTCTGAGGACAGTCCCTCTTTTCTGGGGACAGACAGGAAAGTCCCCATTGTCCAGGGACAGTCCTTGTTTTCCAATGGCAGTCCCTATTTTCCTGGGACATTTCCTATTTTCTGGGAACAGTTTCCTTTTTCCAGGGACAGTCCCTGTTAACCAGGGGCAGCCCCCAATTTCTGGGGACATTTCCTATTCTGGGGATTTTCCCTGGAAAATCGGGACTGTCCCTGTTTTTCTCTGGAGGGAATGTCCCCATTTTTCAAGGACAGTCCCTATTTTCCTAGGACATTTCCTATTTCCGGAAACAGTTTCCTGTTTCTGAGGTCAGTATCTGTTATCCTGGGACAGCCCTTGTTTTCTGAGGACATTTCCTGTCTTCCAGAGGCAGGCCCTGTTTTCCGGGGACTTCTCCTGTCTTCCGGAGAAAGTCCCCATTGTCCAGGGACAGTCCCTGTTTTCCAATGGCAGTCCCTATTTTCCTGGGACATTTCCTATTTTCTGGGAACAGTTTCCTTTTTCCAGGGACAGTCCCTGTTAACCAGGGACAGGCCCCGATTTCTGGGGACATTTCCTATTCTGGGGATTTTCCCTGGAAAATCGGGACTGTCCCTGTTTTCTTGTGGAGGGAATGTCCCCATTGTCCAGGGACAGTCCTTGTTTTCCAATGGCAGTCATTATTTTCCTAGGACATTTCCTATTTTCCAGAAACAGTTCCCTGTTTCTGAGGTCAGTATCTGTTATCCTGGGACAGCCCTTGATTTCTGAGGACATTCCCTGTTTTCCGGGGACCTTCCTGTCTTCCGGAGAAAGGCCCATTGTCCAGGGACAGTCCCTGTTTTCCAATGGCAGTCCCTATTTTCCTGGGACATTTCCTATCTTCATAGAGCAGTTCCCATTTTCCAGGGACAGTCCCTGTTAACCAGGGGCAGGCCCCAATTTCTGGGGACACTTCCTATTTTCCAGGGACAGTCCCTGTCTTCCAGTTTTTAACTGCATGCCAGAAAGTCTTACGAAAGACCTGCAGTGGACACTTTGTGCCTGTTTTGGCCAACAGAGGGGGCTGAAGCTATCTCCTGACCATCTCTACCACTTACTGGCCTAGGTTTAGAGAACCCTGCCATGTAGAACCCTACAAGAAGCATCAAATGAGTCCGTAAGCGTCTTTTCAAGACACAGAGCTTGAATCGTACTAGCAGGTGATGGCAGGTCTACTTGAATGTAGCTCAATGCCATCTACAAATAGTGCAACATGGACCGCTATAGATAGCAGCATCTCTGTCCCTTTTTGGTGCTGGCCTAGGAAATAAAACCCTCCAGACTCCAGACTCCACTGCTCTCTGCACTCAGATGAAATCCTTGCAAGCTATCGAGGTCCAACTCAAAGAGGAAAGAGCAAATTACTACATCTCCCTCCCCTCGCTTGTCCTCTTCCTGACTATCTCCTCATCGCCTCTCCTACTCTTTAACCAATTTTCTCGCTTGTTTTAAAGCACTTTAATTGGGTTTCATCCTCCAGACGAGCGCTTCCAGACAGATAATTATCACCGAGGCTCTGTCCACTGCTCTCCTGTCCTCTCCTCCACGGCCTCAGTGTTGGAACATGCCTTAAACGCGGCGGTAACAAGCAGCCATAATCAGCTCCAAATGCGCCTCCACCTAGTCGCCTGTAGAGTCCCCAACCGAGGGCTCGGATTCCACAGCTCCTCCGCACTTTCTTGCTCCCGTTCCTTTTCCTCCTTTTACCTCGTTTCTCTGTTTCTCTACGGTCTGTCAGACAAGGGATTCCAACATGGCGGAGAATATTGACTCTGGATCAGGTTTAGCCGTATCATGCTAACAGCCGAGATCATTTTTACATGGGGGCCGGTGGGGGGGAAGCTTCCGGAATCGATGCTGGAGGAAATACTATCCATACAAATAGATATACCTCCCGCAGACGCAGACCGATATGAGGTCGCATGTACGCCGCCGACAGAGCATGGTTTACCTCTCGTTAAAAGTTTGTCCCGGAGAAAAACAAAACCTGATAGCGCTGGGGGCTTACTCAAGGCCTGTCCCCCTAAACGCATTCAAAGGCTCCATTTCATCTCCGGCCTCGCCTGCGTTGGGCTCGGCGCTCCCGCCTTTGACTCTAACGCGAGTCGACACATCAGAACAATGCACATTGTCAGAGGCCTCTCCCTCTCTCCACTCGTTTTTTAAAGACTTACGCAATTAAGCCATGTTCTTTTATAGTGCCAACATGAAACAGCACCGAACATCTTCCTGCAGCAGCCCAAGAGCAAGAACGGGTTCAATATTCATGAAATATTCTAATATCCCGCGTCCCCAGTGGGGCGAACAGAGAGAGGGAGAGAGGGAAGAAGGGAGAGAGGAAGAAATAATGATCATTCCTCATGTCAGCCAGCACGGCGGCCAGGGAGAGAGAATTATGCAACAGCGCACTTCACAAGCACTTCTCTCTGTTTTCTTTTTTAGGGTTTCGGGTAAGTGGATTATTATCCCAAGCGGTACACGAGGAAATTAATGTTCTCACCCATGTCAGAGCCTTGAATCTGTTTTCCGGTATCCCGGTGTTCCGGGACGAGGGTCGCTCTATTCAAAAGCGAGGGGCAATTAGTATTTTGCCGGTAAATTAGACAGGCATCGGACACCCCCTCCCGCCACCCTTGAGATGGAGCTAGTTTGCATTTTGTTTGAACTGGTCTTCTCCCGAAGAGTCCACCCGTTGACATCTCAATCGCGGCCAGGCAGACTCCAAGCTGCCAAGCGTTTGATTGACAGGCTTCTGAAGATGACTTTTCAAAGATCGATTTCTCTTTGGTTTCTTGTTTATTTGTCCCAGCCGTGTGAATTGTGACTGGAATGCGAACAGCTTGACGGCAGAACGGTGCAGAACGCGTCCCGGGTTTTTTTTTAGGCCCTCTTGTAATGAAACGCTATGTACTTTCAAATTGCCAGTGACCTTTACAAATGTAGCACCGGGTCTGAAAACCCGTTAGGTTTGACCTACAACGTATTAACTAATGAAACACGCACTTCACATCATGCGCACATTCCTGCCCTGAGGGTAATCTGGACTCGCGGCTACTATGACACATGTCAAATGGGCAACAAGGAGTATTTTCTTTTAGCAGTTTGTAATCTGCATTATTTATGAACGTAGCGTTTGAATAATGAAGCTTGATTGTACGTGTAACGGCACACCGCTTGGGGTGCGTGGCCTTAAACGTGTCCGTGTGATTGTACACTTCCCTAATGGAGCTTAATGGATTGTGTGCGGCACTCTAATGGGGTGAGATGTCTGAGAGGTCTTTGTTCCCTGGCTCCCGCTCTACTCTCCGCCTGACCTGCAGTTTAAAACCTCCCCACTGACAATCAGACGGGGGGCTCGCTTTGGCAAAATCACCCCGGGGGGACTCACGGGCTTGCCGTCCGCCAGCGCCAGGCCTTGAATGACAGTGTCTCTTGGAACGGCATGCAGATTTCCCTCAGCGAATGGCAACAAACCATCCGTCATCTGAACCTGTATGGATCAAGAAACCCGCCGCCTATTAGCTCTCGAGAGTAATCCGAATGGAACCAAAACAAATCAAGCTGGAGGAATTAGGAATAGACGGCTTGCCTACTTTATTTGATGCGTGTTTTTTTTTTAAACAGCGTTAGCATGTGCAGACAAGCGGCTATCAGAGCGCTACTGTTCCTGCTCACCATGGCAACACACCGAATGAATAAACGCATGTCCCGGTTGACGTGCAAGGGCCATGACAGGGCAATTACATCATGCAAAGTTGATTTTGCCTTCACAGGGCCACTTCATTACGGGGAGCCTAAAAAAATCCCTTGGGGATCGTGTCTCGGAATGAAGGAAGGGAGGAATAAATAAAAAAATAAGTAGCACTGTTGCCACCTGTAGTTGGGAAAGAGACAACAGGGGAATGGGACCACTCCGGAAGGAACGAGAAAGAGAGAGAGAGCGGAGAAAGACAGGGAAAGACGACGTCCAGGAGTTGAGGCAGCAGGAGAGAAAATACCGTGGCACATTATTGAAGGACGCTTTGGCGCTAAGCTGCTTATTGATAAAAGCACTAATCTGGCTGGCAGAAGGTAAGGAGGCTGGCGATAAAATATCTGAGCTAAAGGCAATGCCATCAGGGAGCTGAGCCTCCACACGGCTTTACCTAACGGAGCTTCTCATTTTTATTTTTACATAAAAGTCTGAACCTGACCACGGGCTGCTTGCAGAATGAGTTCCTGCCGGAAGGGAAGAGGAAAAAAAAACGAGGTGGTGAATGGCCCTGGCTTTCATCAGCGCAGATAGAACCGGCGAGAATGTCACCGTCTACGCTTTTCACTTATCTCCGATTATTTCCTCGGCTACATCCACAAGCAAGGCGGTAATTTGATGCAATAAGAGATTTGACGCCGCTGGTGTGGAAGGAACCAAGAGGGGAGGGGAACAGAACCTTGATATCTTTCGATAGCCAAAGGATGGTGGGGGTGGGATATAGATGGGGGTTTGGGAATCTAAGTTCACATAAATCAAACTCTTTGGATCGTGTGCAGAAATATATTTAGCAGGAAATGAAACTGACTGTGAGCCCTTGGATATTACCATAATCACTATCATTATTGTCATCCTCGTCTGCGCCCACATCATCATTAGTCTCCCATCTGCGTGCTACCGCTGTGTACTGCTCCATCCATTACTATGACAACATCAGGGATCTTCTCCTCCATCTACAGAGCCGAGCGCCTCTGCCCTTAAAGCATCTCCAGGGCTCGGGCTGTAATCCCTCTTAACAGGTAATCATTGGGATGTTAGATCAAAATCTCCACCTCGCTGGCGGGAGGGACCGCTGCAGGAGCCGGAGGCTTTCCAACAGGCCGCTTCCACCACTCTGACCTCGGGTTTCTTCTTTTGGAGGGAGCGATAGAGAACAGGAAAGGAGAGAAAGGGAGATGATCCAATTCCACCACGTGCACTCCAGCACGGGCAAACCCAGCTTGCTTGTCAGGATCATGAGAATCGATTAGCCTAGACTGAAAGAGGCCTTCTGCCCTCATTTGCTGCGAGTGGAGATCCGACGCGGCACTGAGATCTTACGAAACGTTCTGGCAAAGACAACGGCTTCGGAACGTGGCGGGGCTGGTAGTAGGCCAAAGGGAAGCTGGGTGTACTCGCACGAAATGGCTGTAAAGGAAAATTGTCAGGTTCTGCCTGGAATGGTTATGCTGTCTTATCTCCACTAACGCTCTGGACAAGATCACCCATTCGGAATACGTCTGTTGAGTGCGCTAAACCCCTGAGCACTTGTCCAGGCCAATCGATTCCAAAGTGTCAGCCAAAGCCAGTCAATCAGGAAGCGCCTGGAGAGACCAGGGGCTCCCACCGAGACGGCGTTCCGAAGCCCTATATAAACAACAATGCTTAATAAAGCTATTCCCTCCACTTCCTGTCACCTATTTAGCACTCACGGTGTTGACAAGATCACACCAGCGTGGTGCAGCATGTAGCTGTAGGTGTGCTGGAATTCCTCATTACGGATGTCCCTCAGAATACGGAAGCTCCCGGCTGTAGGCCTACATTAGTCCGAAGGTGTGTGTTTATAATTGCTTTGCTCTTTTTATTTTTTGTGTTTTTGCCTCGTAGGCAAGCGAGCCTGAGCAGGTGGTCTTGATCTCTCAAATTCCTGTCGGTGCCGCAGTTGCAGGAGGCCCTAGCACCTGATGGTGGATCGCTCCGCTGAGACAGTGCCGAAGGCTGCAGCTCTAATGAGGAACCGTCTGAGGGAATTCCAGGGTGGGTCCACCATAGGGGCCAAACTCTGAGAAAGTAGGGGAGCAGATTTGAAGCGGTTTACAACTGCATTCTTTCATGGATATCAGCCAGCCGGGGCCGGGGAGAGCAGATGCTTGAAAAAACGGAGGATTCTAGGCAGGCAGAAAAGCCAGAGGCTTGCCAAAGAGGAGGTGAGGACAGCGAGAGAGGGAGAGAACGAGGAGGGCCACTAAAAGCACAGTGTATTTTACGCCTTTAGCTTCTGCGCAGGGCTTGATTCATTGCCAGACTCACTTCACAAAACAGGGGGCATAATTTACTCAAGAGAAGGAGAACAGGTCAAGAGAGAGACGGCGAGGAGGGGAAGGAGGCGAGGAAGACGAAGAAGGAGGAGGAGAATACTTCTCAGAAATGCACAGCCTCTTGACGGACGATTTTCTTATCTCGCTCGCCACGGAGGGAAGGAGTATGAGGCGAGTGGTAGATATCGAGATAGAGAGATGGAAAGGGGCGATACGCCGGGAGCTATGGATGGCACGGCCAGGCCTGGTGCTATTTTTCTAGCCGTGGCAATTCTAAGAGAAGGAACCCGAGCCACTGTACTCCTTTGGAGCGGTGCAGGGATGGTCACAGAAGGCTGATGACGGAGGGGCTTGGGGAATAATCTCTCGACACACTTGCTCCTGGAGTTCACGCTGGGTGACGAAGGTTAAGCGAAGTGTTCCGTTAATTACAGCCTGCCCTAAAATCCGCCTCTCGCATCCCTGCCTCCCAATCCTGCGGCACCGTTCCAGTCTGAAGCTGTGGAGAGATGGGAAGGGGAACCCGGAGAAGACGGAGGAAAGGGGCTGGTGGGGGGAGGTCAACACTGTGCTATCTCTCTCTAATAAGGGATTTTAATTGTGTGGATTTAATTTAAGCGCAGATTTACAGCTTCACAAGCTCTCATCACGCCCACTTAAAAATAACCGGGAGAGTCGCTTCCTTGATCTAGCTCCGGGTGCTAGTGTCTTCCACTCTATCCTGGCGGAGGAGGGACCGCGTCATTAAAATACGAACCCCATACGAAATGATAGGCCTGTATTTTTCCTCGCCGGGGTTTTATATCACGTATCGCGCTGTTTAATTACCGTATGACCGGGACTGCATTTGTCTGGGAATGGCAAAGCGTTCCACATCTTTCCCGTAGCTTGCTTCTGTTTTATGGGCCTATTATTTTTATTTCTTGCACCGAACACTTTTCTTTTATGTTCAATAATGTTCAAATGGTAGCTCAGGCAGGAAAGTAGGCGCTCTGTCCTTTTCATTACACCGTTACTCATAAGGGAAAGCGTATCATGGGAGCAAAGTGTATCATGACCGTTGTACCGTGTATCGGAATGCATTGCTACATGCCTATTTTAAAGCCGTGTGAAAAATGTGTCGCGTCTGTGCCGTGACCAACCTAATTATCAGCCCTGTTCTGTCAGCTGAGCAAGTGGTCCCTTCAGCATCCCTCTGGAAAGTGCACTGGGAAAACCCTAGACTTGTCACACAGCACACTCATTCAGTTCCACTGCGTTAGCTTCCTAGCACTCCCGCTAACACGGCCTTTCCAACCCTAGCCTCAGCAATTCCAAGATCCTGTTTACTGCCGGGTGTCTCATGCGAGTTACATCCAGATGGTCACTATAGATGCACCATGTTTCCCCTTCCCGCCAATACCCGATCCTTAGGGAAAGGTCAATACCTAGGCACTAACCCAACGAACACCCACAACATACTCAGGCACCGTGGTCAGCGCCAAGATGAACGGTCTGTTGTCACACGTCCAGAAGGCCTGGTGTCACTCCACCTCCACCCCTACCGCACCATCTGCAGGAACTGTGTGAGGATGTTCAAGCTGCATGGGATGGATTATCACAGGACACCATTAGGAACCTCTACAGCTCCATACCGAGACGTCTGGCATGTTGGGTTAGCAAACATGGCGGCCCGACACCATACTGAGAGACAGACTTCTGTATGTGTAGCTCAATAAATATTGATCTTATCAGTCTAAATTTATCATCAGTTATTGATCCTGGTCACCTTTATCTTCCTTCCCAACACCACCGCACTCCCACACCTCCTTAAAAATACAATGGCACAATACTTGGATTCAACAACACAACATGGATCATGATATTTCATTTGTCTGAGGTTTATGGAACTGAGCCTGACATGATTATAACAGAACAGCCTGAGCCCAGTTATTTGAACTGATTGCAATTATTCAAGCTGACCACAAGTATTGTGCACAGTTGAGACTTTCAGACTGCGCTTTATGTCATAAACAGGAGGTGAATGGGTTGCAGATTCATATCTGCTGGATGAAACAAAGGAGAACATGAACACATATCACAGAAGGACACAGTATGGCAAAGAGAATTGTCACGAGGGGGTGAAGACGAGGAGGCAGTATATAGGTGCCAGGATTTAATAGACAGAACAAACGAGACAAAACAAAACCAAAGAACCAAAACAGGTTAGAAAAACAACCGACATGAGGACAAACGACCGGCAGGGAGACAAAACACCAGGCAAGAACACAGGGGACTACAGGGAGTATAAGTGAACAAAGACAAACAAGGAACATCTGCGAAGGGGTGGAGCTACAAACTAGGGACAGGTGAGGGGACTGACAAGGGGGCGGAGACAGGATGTTGCACTCAATCCAATAAAACTGGACATAATAATGAACATGCACCTGGTCCATGTTCTGTACGTACTGACCATGTGTACCACATGTTCAAAAATATCGTCTAATATTGTGGCACAGTGTATCTTCATGATCCGGTGATTGAAAAGCACCTAATAGCGTCTAATACTTCCAAGAGCACCAATATCAGCCGTGATTTGGCATAGGCTGGACATGTTGCTGGATACAACATCAATGTTCATTTGGTGGAGGCCTTCCCTGGCACAATTCCGAGGAGAATTCCCTGTAGACTGTGATTTTAGCCACTGCTGGTAGACCCGTATGACCGTACGCTTCCATACACCTGCAGATTCAGCTACTTCCTTCACACTATGGTCTTTGGCCACGCCCAAATGCTCAGTCACTCCTTTTAGCCAATCATTAACATCTGCTGTGGAGCCATTTTCCACACATGGAACGAGACATTCCCTGCACTGTAGCACCTCTTCCCAATCTATGGATCCCGGCACTCACACCCCATAGGGATTTACAGTCCCATCATCCTCTTGGAGCACCTCCAGTCATGGTGGAGGGATACATGCTCCAGAAACTGTATTATTTCCAGGTTTTCCAGGATTTTCCCATCATACACATTTCCTATAAAGCAGACCCAGGAGACACATATAGGTTCACTAGTAGTTTGGATAGGACATAAAATGCCTATATGCATGTTGTAGATATGGTGACCCCTGGTTCCCATCACCACCAGCACTGTAAAGGTCATCTAGAAAGTTGTTGGTTCACTACAATACAATGAACTACCAAATTCCCAGTTTCCATGAAACTGGGAACAACCTGTTTACATCTTATACTGTTCCAAAGACTGAACAATTGGTGGAATTCCACTGGAAGAAAAGACCTAGGGCTTTTTTTCCAAGAGCAGCCAAATGTCTTCATGAGGTCAAAATCTTCCAGACGTGTCCAAGTCCTTGGAAAGGAGCAAACACCCACACACACACATCCATTCTAGCCTTTGTGTGATGTTTCCATGGTTCGTCTAGGCAACTGGGTGTAAATGCTGTTGTGGTTCCACCTAACCCAACCCTAACCTCAAACCCAGCAACCGAAGCCCCAGCCATGGACTCTTGTCCTTTCTTCCAAGGAGAGGCGTAGTTCTGCCAAATGTCCCCACAAAGTCCAAAGACGTTAATGTATTCCGTCATCTGGTCCCCGCAAAAAGCTAAATACCGGGTCGGGCACACACAGTCTCCCATACAAATCCCTCTTCACAGACTCAGACCATGCCTATGTGAGTTGAGCATTAAGTCGTCCCCCCACCATCACCTTTGGATCAGTCTCCTGTCCCGACTAACAAGTTCTCTTTAAGGACATTTTAAGGAGAGGGCCGGAGAGCGGCGAAGCCGGCCACCAAACTCGGCCCTCATCCGGCGCTAAATAGCAAACAAGGCTGCCGTGTTTACAGTGGTTAGAGGCGAGGCGGAGGCAGCCTGTCGCGCCTCAGTCTCACACGCACATACACACACCTGAGCGCATCCTCGCACTCCACAATGACTCATTGTCGAGTGTATTACCGTCGGTTCCGCCAGGCCCTGCTCTCCACATCTGTCACTCCGCTTGGCTCGAGCTTTTATTATTTATTTTGGTCAATCTGTTCTGCCTGATGCGAGGAGGGATCCCTCACATGAGTTCACATCTGCCGAGAGATGTCACACGAGTTAACATCTGTCCCTGTTTTTGTACGCCTGTCAGTCAACCCGGCCACGGGCTCCGACGCGTAGACAGGCTGCTGGGTAATGATCGGATGTCTGAACGAATATGGGATGCAGGCCAATCCGTAAATACACAGTCTTATGCAAAAGTTGGGGCACCCGGGTCGAGTACGAGGGAATTCGCTATGTGTGATGTACATACAGGGAACTATAATTAAACACAGTATTCGGGGACGTCTCCGCACAGGCCGCAACATGCCGCTTTACACTACACTGAGTAGGTATGCATCAAATCTGAATCTGAAAATCTGACATCTGAAATCTGAATCTGAAATCCAAAAAGAGAGCTGGATTTCTCAGCATATGTAGATTCTCAGCTTACTCTGATTTCTTTCGCTTATGTATTTCGGATGTCTTGGTGAATATGGGATGCAGGCCAATCTTTAAACACATACGGTTTTAGGCTAAAGTGTGGGCACACTGGTGGAGTAAGAGGGAATTTGCTAGGCGTGATGTACATACAACAAACAATAATTAAACACAATATTCGGGACGTCTCCACACAGGCCACAACATGCCGTTAGGTAGGTAAACTGAAGTGGTGCATCAAAATAAAATGTGCCGATGTGTGTTCCTCATAGATACCGATAATTCCAATCATTAAATCAACAAAATCTGAAAATAAAATCTAAAAAGAGAGCTCAGTAATCTGGATTCTCAGCATATGTAGCTTCCCAGCTTACTCTGATTTCTTTCGTTTATGTATTTCGCATGTCTAGGTGAATACAGGATACAGGCCAATCCGTAAACACATACGGTCTTAGGCTAAAGTTTGGGCACACTGGTCAAGTAAGACGTTTTGTTGATTTTCTAATTGGGAATGAGTCAACAAGTCTTGTACAAAATGAACTATGAATAAAAACACATTTGACTTTTTTACATTAAGTTTAGTAGGTAAACGGGAATAATCCAAGTGAAGTAGAAGTGTGTTCCCATGGCCACAACAGCCCTAGCACCACCCTACACAAAAGCGTTTTCAATCAGAATCAGAATAATCGATTACACGTTACAATATTCGATGGGTTCAAAATATATAATCAAAATATGTGTTGTTTGCAACCCTAAGCAAAGCAACATGTGCATTTAGCTGCATTTAATAATCCGATCTCATCTGATTTCATTAGACCATTACTCCAGTGGTCAGGTAAACAGCATGCTCTGATCTCTTAGATCAGATTAAAGCCTTTGATAACGAGAGCTGGACTTTAGCTGAGCAATCGAGTTTCCCAGGATATGAAAACACCTTACTCTGATTTCTTTCACTTCCCTTTGAGTCCAGAAATAAGCAAGCAGTGTCTAACACAGCAGCCGCGTGATGCAGTGGTGTTTTTTGAGGCGAGGCTGCTTTACGAAATGACGAAATGAAATATTCTTTATCTTCTAGATGGCAAATTTTTGGATATTTTCCAAAAAGTGACTCCATATTTAAAGAGTTTCCACCTTAGGTTTACTTTACATCTTTCTCTGCGAGTTGTTTTACTGGTTGCAGCGCAGAAATCCGATTCCCGCCTGACTCATGTAGACTCCGAGTTTTCCCATTATCTGATTGCTTAAGTGCATGTAAACACATTGATCGGATTAGTGACAAAATCTGATTTTCTGCCGTGCATCGGATTATTGAGTGGCTGTAAAGGCGCTCAGCGTTTAGCGAGGTTTAGCTGACTCATTCTGGTTGTGTTTGAGCTTGGAATTAGAATCTTATTGTCAATTAGTAATGACATTATCGTTTCAATTAATTCAGTAGGTATGTCCCACATACAGCTGGCTAATTTAATCACCCATTGTCTCGCTGTCATCTGCTCAAAACGTTCTCATGAAAATTAGCACTTTGGCTAAGTGAATTAGCACCACAAAAAAAAACTTTCAAAAGGTAATTCCACTATACGGCGTGTTATTCCATGTTTTTTGGCGGTTGGGAATCGCACTGGTGTTCCATGACCTTCCGTGCACCTTCTGAATGTTTCATTGAGCCCCAATAAACTCAACCCAACACCTGTAGTTCACAAACGTCTCACTGAGAAAGTCATTTCTCGTACAGGTATGGGCCTGATACATGATTCATAATCTACTGAGCTGCTTCACGGCTGCTGTATCCGTCCCTAAAGCCGTCAGTGCTCGTTTCTTTCATTGACAAGACAAGGCTGAACTTGAACAGATGCTTGCCAAGCTCAGGGAGGATCCCTTCCCGATGCAACGTGCCTGTCTGGAAGCACCATAACAACACAACTTCCAGCTGGGTCCCTGAGACGTATCGACGTATTGGTCCACATAGGAAAGAGCTTTCATTAGATCCGGACCCCCAACAGTATTCACAGCTCCCTTTCTTGCGTTCGTGCAACCCAAGGTTGAACCCAGGTGGGCCCCCGTGGCTGTTAGCGTGCTAACGTGCTTAGCAACCCCAGAACATGTGCTCAACCAAGACGTCCATTCGCTACAGCAAATGCAGGCCGATCTTTAAAGCGTCATCACAGGTCTTCAGCATCCATAGCAGCGCAACCGCAAGAAGGTGTTTCGCCTACGTCATGCGCCGCTACGCTAACATCCACATCTGCATGCATGCGATTATAGACACACGAAACCTGCACAGTGACAGACATACACACGCGCACAATATCCATAGCTGGAGTCTGTTGTCACTTCCATGCCATATGCTGTCCATCACAGAGCCAGCGCTGCTTTGGGTGACTGTTCTCTCCAGTCAGTGAGTCCACAGGGCCTGCGCTCACCCCAACTGTCAGCTAGCATCTGCTGGCATTACCAAACAGCGTGCTGGTACTGACGGAGCCCGAGCCCACGCATCCTCAAACTCTGTCTCACGCATATCCGCTGCCTACTAACCATCACTAACACACTCACTCAGGAGAACAGGCTCTACCTGATCCGGCTCCACGTCCCTTGGGCTCCCACACACACGCAGAATCAGTCTGCCTCGACTACTTCAGCGCTACTCCCTCGCCCGACTCGGGAATTAACGCGCCCCGGATTAGCATCTAAACGCATTCAGCCAAAACAGAGTGTGGAGAAAATGGCCGCCGACCTGCTCGGTGGCAGGAGGTCAGATATGAGCATCCCCTCTGTGTACCAGTCAGAATAGCCACTCTGCAGGGACAGTGACAGATATGCACATTTTGCACCCTACTTAACCTCCAGCGGATAGGAATTGGAAACCAATTATGCAAAGAGAAGCCAAAACAATCTGCTCTAAATTTAGATTCCGAAAGGGCCCAAATAACACGGCGGCTACGGTGCGGCGCCCGCGCAATAACTTCATTTCATCCAGCCTTTCCTTCGCGCCGCTCGTCTGGGGCCGTATCTCTCCCGTCAAATTCAACTGACCCCATCAAGGTTAGCAAACAACAAACGGTAGCGCCTTTGTTTTTGATATGTTGCCGTGTGGAACCGTTGAAAGCCAACCCTGTTCCGTAAAGCATTGTAATTGACTGAACAGTGATTAAAGCTATTTTTTGGAGACGGAGTCGCATGCTAGACACAACGGAAATGGGCTATAGACAACATGTCACTACGCAAGAGGCATTACTCCTGCTTTTCTCCCCCAGCTGTGCCAAAACTGACTGTTAACGGCATTACTCTTCCACGCTATAGCTTTTCCTGTGTGCCAGAAAACATAGAAAGGCGAAGGAAATAAACAGCATGCTTGTTATTTTAGCAGCTAAATACAGCAGCCATCTAATCTGCCCGAGATGAATTCAGATCGAGCTCTGTTTCCCGAAGGCGGCTCTCTGTATCTTCGATGAATCATATGTTTGCTAACTCTTACCGATTTAGTGCTGTATTTCGGCTGATTGGTCTTGTAGCTGTAATCCGAGTACTGGTCCGAGCCGGTAGAGTTGTCGTCTCCTCCTGTTCCCACAAAGGTGTTGGTAGCAGGGAGCTCCTGGACCGCCTGGTGCTTCTGCGAGGCAGATGGAGACTGGGCCTGGAGCTGAATAGAGGGCAGGGGTGAGTTGGAACGGTAATGCCTGCCCAAGTCAGGACTGCCAGGCGGGTAGGTCAAGGGGAGGTGGATCCTGGGGCTGTCGTTGACCCCGTCGATGTTGAATTTTAAACTCTTCTGCAGGCTGACTTCCTCCTCTTCCCCGAGAGGCTTGGGTGACTTTGGAGGCTTGCCCTTTCTCCCCTTTTTGCCCTTGATGCTCTTTGGCCCTTGCTTGGGGGCATATAGGTCCTTGGTCTCCTTCTTGCCAGCTTGGTAGCCACTCTTGGTCTCTCGCTGGAGGCGATGCCTGATGAAGACTACCACTATGATGACCGTGACGACTCCTGCCACCCCAGCCAAGCTGCCGTACACGATGTTGCTTCTCTGAGCGGCTAAACCGTAGTCCGGGTCGCCTGCGATGTCCGTATCCAGAGGCGTGTATAAACTGTGTCCCACTAGCGCCTCCACCAGGCTGACATTTGCAATGGTCTCGTTGACATAAATGTGAACCAGGGCAATGGCGTGGCGCGAAGGCTTACCCCTGTCGCTCACTTTCACTACCAAGCGATGTAGGCCTCCGTGTTTTCGGGTCAGTTCCTTGGTTAGTTTGATCTCTCCATCCGACGGAGAGATGTAGAAGAGCTCATGGGGATTTCCCCCAGCGATGCTATAGACCAGTTCAGCGTTGGAGCCAGAGTCTATGTCTTCTGCTTCCACTACTTCAACGACGCTGTCAGGTGCAGCCAGAGGAGACAAGCGTCTGAAGGACGAATTGGAAGGTTTGGTGACAACAGGAGCGTTGTCATTTTCGTCAAGGACATTGATGGTCACGCCGACATAAGACGACCTGGGTGGTTCCCCTCCATCCACCGCTTTGAGTCGAAAGGTGTAGCTGCTTTCTTTCTCTCGGTCAAAAGAGATGCTGGAAAGGATGGTGCCCGTGCCGTTCTGGACCACAAACTTTCCAACATCGGGTTCCACGGAGAGCTGCACTTGGGCATTTTCACCTTTGTCCATGTCTAATACGGTCACCATGCCTACGGGGCTAAGTGGCGGCATATTCTCCAGGACAGAGAAGCTATAACTGCTCAGCATAAACTTAGGATCGTTGTCGTTCCTATCCAGAACTTTAATCACGACCGTGGCCGTTCCCCTGTGGCTGGGAACTCCTTTGTCGGCTGCAGTAACACGGAACTCGTAGCGTTCTTTGTGCTCGCGGTCAAGTGGGCTCCTTGCTCGTACCTCCCCCGAGCTGGGGTCGATCTCAAAGAGGCCCCTCGTTGAGGAGTCTGCAATAATGCTGTAGACCAGCTCGGCGTTGGTGCCGCTGTCTGCGTCCAAAGCGACAACGTCAAGAACCCTCTCTCCTGGTTGGTTCTCCTCGGCGAACTCTACTTCGAACAGTGGTGGAGAGAATATGGGAGAGTTGTCGTTGGTATCAGTCACCTGTACTTTCAGGGAGTTGGTGCTGGACAGAGCTGGGTTGCCTGAATCCACAGCCACGATCTCCACCCGGTAGTCCCTGACCCGCTCGTAGTCCAGTGGTGTGGTGGTCTGCAGGAAGTACTTCTTCTTGTTATCCACAGAGGAATCACCAGCTGGACGAAGCTGGAAGGGAACATCACCGGCAACCACGCAAGTCACCACGGCGTTCTCTCCCTCGTCCTTATCCGACACTTGCACCAGTGCCACCGCTGTGCCCACCGGCATGTCCTCTGATATGTTGGCCACCCCGTCACTATGGGTCCTAAGACCAATGCCACGGATCTCCACAGCTGGGGCGTTGTCATTCTGGTCAGTCACCTCGATGGAGATATATGCCGTGGAGCTCTTGGGGGAGGGACCTTTGTCCCGGGCGATGACATGAAACTTCAGGCTGCTGATCTCCTCGCGATCCAACGGGCCTCGGACCGATATGATGCCGGTTGAATGGTCGATCTGCAGCAGCTTTGGCACGGGGTCGCTGGCTTGGTGTATGGTGTATTCAATCTCCCCATTCGCACCAAGGTCTGAGTCGTTGGCCTTGACCTGCAACGATAAAGATTGAAATTGAGATGGAAGCTGAGGATTGAACTTCAGCACAGTACTAACAGCCTATGAAGAGAGGATGTGGCGAGTTCTAAGATATATTAGCATTAATGGATCTCAACTACCAAGCCTCCGGGTCTCCCCGGCTTCCCTGCTCTCCTGGACTCCACTTCCCAGAGGGCTACGCTCGATGGCGCCATGTCCATGTGCCCCCGTTCGGTTTCTCTGATTCGCTCTAGTTCGGCCGAGTTCTAGTTCAGCTGTGTCTAATCACTGTTTGTATTGAAGGCCGTGGTTTACATGTGTTCTCTGCGAAGCTTGGCCAAACCCTGTTTAGCAATTCTGGGCGTTTCCGTCTATCCGTATCTACTTCCGGTTTCCGGCTCCCTTCGGTCCTTGACTACTCTTTCGCCTAGCCCCTATTGCTCGTGCTGTTCGAATCCCTGCTTTCCCACGTTGGTTTTCCCCTTCGGTCTATCCCCTTAAACTTGTTTGCTTTTGCTGCATGCCTTATCAGGTTCTGACCTTCGCCTGTCCCTGACTCTGATTTGGCGTCTCCCATTGTTGCTCTGTTTACTGGTGCCTGTTGAGATTGCCTGTTTGTTAAACCGTTTCTGGCTTTTGGTTCTGCACACGTCGGCCTTGGAGTCTTTTTGCCTAACACATAGATATTTAAAAACATAATTCTGGGAGCGTTGCAAAAACGTTCCAAACCTGGGGCAGTCAGACGAAGAGAAGCAGCATTCCTAAAAACAAGATCTGAGGCCCCACGGTCCCACATGTAAAATAATTTAAAAGCTGTTTCACAGTTTTGTTCAATTATTCAAGTCTCTGAATGACTGACCACCAGAGAATATTGCACGGGCATTTAAAATCAAAGTTCCTAAAAGTTCCTCAGGAGTAGACGGTAAGAGAAGAAACAACTGCGTGTTAAGTCAACTTACATTTTTCAAGCAATTAAGTTAGGTGAACTTAGCCAGCCAGGCATTACTCGGCTGATACAAAGCATCAAAGTAAAGAGAAAGTAGTTGTGGGGGTTAAGACAGCGGTGCTCATTAAAAACTTCACACTCGCTGCTGATGCAACGCGCTGCCTCGCGTTCCTCGCTGAGATCTAAAGGTTAACGCTACTGTACGTCTTTCTTTCCGTACCTGCAGTACCGAGTGGCCAGCAGGACTGTTCTCCGAAACTTCGGCTTCGTAGGAGGACTTCTCGAACTGGGGGGCATTGTCATTGGCGTCGGTGATGACGACTCTCAGCAAGGCACTGCTGTGGCGAGGCGGGGATCCCCCATCCTCAGCTTTAATGGTTAGGTCATAGGAGTCTTTCAGTTCCCTGTCCAGGTTTCCCAGCACAATGAGCTGAGGCAGTTTCTCACCCCTGTCATTCGCCATTTGCAGGCCAAAGAGAGAGCTGGCCTCCGGTCCAGTGTTCAGGTCGTACTTGACTACTCCATTCCGCTCCGTGTCTTTGTCGGTAGCCTGGGGGATGAAGAAGGTGGCCCCCCGGTGAGCGTTCTCCTGCACCGAGAGCGTGAGGACCGGCGAGGGGAACTGGGGGGTGTTATCATTGATGTCCTGCACTTCGATCCGTCCCTCGATCAGCCGAGGGCTCTGGTTCTGGATGAGGTCCGTGACGGACACCTCAAACTCCAGGAAGCACGGCTTCCCCTTGATCCGGCAGTCCTTCAGCGTCTCCCTGTCGATGGGGATCTCGGTGGTGAAGATCTCCCCCGTTTTCCCGTCCACCCGCAGGTAAGGGGCGCCCACCTCCAGCTTGTACAGGTGCCCCGTGTCCGGCAGGCCCTGGTCGGCCGCCAGGCTGCCTATCAGCGTGCTCGGCGGCTGCTCCTCTTGCACGCGGTAGAGGATGCCTCCCAGAGCCTCGCTGATTGAGTCCACCAGCAGGGCCCACAGCAGAAGCAATCCCACAGAGAAATCCATGATGCCCCGGAGGGGTAGCACCTCAGTCTGGAAAACAGGAGGGTGAGAAAAAAACAAGTTAAGGCGGTAAACACGAGCGCGGCCAGGCGAACGCTTTTACAAACACTGCGGAACTCCAAGGTTCTTGATTTATTCCGCAGCGGAGGGCTACGCGGGGATAAAAACAGATTTCCTGCGCTCAAAGAACTCTGTGTTTTAAATACACTCCCAACACCGAATCCAGGGCTCAAAGTACTAAAAGCTCTTGGAGGAAAAAAAAAAAAGAGCTCTTCCCCTGGTACCACTAAAAGCCTCCATTCTCATTATCTTGCATTATTCATCACGCTCATTTTTTTGTGACTAGAGGACAAAAATCACTGCCGAGACAAAGAAGGGAAAAGCCGAGGAACGCTGTACAAATGTTTATAAAGGACTTTAATTGCGTCAAAAAAATTCCCGTCCTCCTCTGACACGGCATATCACGGCGTTCTTCAATTTAGCACGGGCAACAAACTCGCTGTTCCTCCCAAGACTTGGAGTTAAATCATCCCCGTTTAATGCCACACAAGAAACCGCTAATTATCACCCTTTTGACTTCCTGTCCAAGCTAAGCTGCTTTTGGAAATTAATGATTTAACGCCAGTAATAAGGCGGCCCCTTAATGGGCTTCTTTATTAAGAAGGCATGGGTGACTGTGTTGCTCGCAAAGACAATAGCTCAGCAGAGTTGTCCATTATTTACAGCATCCGTTGAGCCCGGCTCATAACCTGGATGGCCATTTATTGTCCCATAGATGAGCTAAGCTCGATAGGAACCCGCCAGCGCCCATTAGGACCGAGGGCTGGGATTGGGAAGGCGTCGCTTAGCTAAGGTAAGAACTCAGTCCTTGTCTTTGGGATGCGGTTAAGCAGAGGATCTTCACAGGGTGCGACAGATCCCTCAGGATTTCCGTCTCAACCCGAGCACCACCGAGTTTCCCCCGTACCTAGGTCACGGAGCACCCGAAGGCCTAGCCTTTATCTCACGGCACAGATTGACTTTAAATCTCCATCTCATCCGGAGCGCCGCCGTTCCGGGCTAATTTACACACTGTAATGCTTGTGTTTGATTTCTAACCTGCTATGCCTCCTCGTTAATGAATACCCTCTATTTTAGCGTGTGCTTTGATCCATATTCCCCAAGCTACAGATCTCTCTTTTTTTTCCAGGCTCCACATCATTGCCGACTTTAATTATTTCCCGAGTAGGAGGAAGATTCCTTGTTGCGATTTGAAAGAAGAAGAGCCGGCGGTTTATTGAGCCCGATTGTCTTACCGCCCCAGCGTCGCACGCCTGTACGGCGCCCGTGTTAACATCCACGCAGGAACGCTAGCTCGCTAGCTCGTACGCGAGGAATCGGTGCAGTTTCGCGGCTCCGTGTGAGCGGGCCTTCGTCCAGCGGAAAGCTAATTTCCGATTTCCGCTCCTTTGACAACAAACTCAGCCGGCGTACCTCACACTAGACGAGGGGTAAAGGACGGTCGTTAGTGCGTTTGCACTGTACGTCTGCTGTGCTAATTGACCACTCGCTTATTTATAGTATACTGGATGAAGTGGTACGTCACGAACCACCATACTATATATATACCGTGTATATAGCAGTGGGTGATGCACCGTATATGAGTAGATAATAGGTGAAAGGAAAAGGCACCGCTGATTTCCCTTGCTTATGATCCATAACGGTATGCGGTAAATACCTGGACTGCAGCTCTGACGGGTGTATTATTATTTTTGCAGGCCTATAAACTGTAAGTGCGGTCAGCGTATCCCCAAAAGTGCCCCACAGTCGGCTAAAAGCCCCACTAAAACACCAAGACGCCATTAAAACATCTTAATTATTTTATTCCCTGTGAAGCATCGTTCAAACCATCATGCTTGTATTAACTATATATTAGAAAAATATTTTATTATATATTATATTATTATATTTAATAACTAGAGTTAAAAAACACTTTTACTTTTTACATTAACACATCCCAAACCTTTACATCAGTTTATCAGTCAACCAAATTAAACATTCTACTCATCTGGGCTTCCCAAGAATAAACTATATATATATACTGTATATAGAATAGAATATATAGCTAGAAGCTGTAGATATGAATTTTGAATATTGAATTTGTTATTACTTTAAAATGATTTGTAAACGTACTGGTGCTTAAGCTTGCTGTACGACGCTGGTGTTAACATCCATGTTAGCTCGCTAGCTCGCTAGCTCGTACGCGCGGAATCGATGCAGTTTCGCAGCTCCGTGCGAGCGGCCCTTCGTCCAGCGGAAAGCAAATAAGTGTAACACAAAGCGGCTAAACACAGGAAGGCACAGAAAACCGATCGGAAATCCAATCCCTCTGTATCCGTTAAGATTGGGATTGCGGCATATTGATGCGCTAATTGCTCGGTTATTGATGTGTCCCTCTTTGCATTTGCAGGGGCAGCCTCCTGTCGATTAGCTCGGGAACGATAGCGCGTGGGCTAAAAACATGATTAGGAAGTGGGACATAAAGCCCAGTTTCTGAAGGCCTAGGCAATAACGCCGTGACCTGCCCCAAGCTGCGGGCTGAGGGACCTAGCGGAAAGGTTAATGACGGCCTAGAGGGTTCCTAGCCGTGAACCGGAACAACATTCCTGGAAGGATATGAAATGAGTTATGTTCGGAACACTGTACGCGATCTGCGAAGCTTAAAAGCCTGCATGCGTAATTACGGACTGTGACCACATGGAACTCTTCGGCACCGAAAGCCCACCGCATATCTCACCGTCGACATGTCACATTTCCAAGAGCGTCAAAACAGGGTCTGTGTGGAACTGGAGCTGCACGATTCATCATTCCTCCACCTATATGAGTGTCTGAGATGAGCAAACCAGGCCTGCGATTACAGAGGAGGTCAAATTCAATTACTGGTGAGAAATGGCTAATATTAGATCAATGGTGCTTCCAGGACCCCGACTAGAACTCTACTCAACAGCCTGCAGAGCTGAGTGATGTGGCCAATCTTCTACAGAGCCAACGGCACATATACACTAATTTGCAATCGTGATATAAACATGATAACTCAATCCCAGCATGTGGGCGGCTTGGCCACACATCTCTATCATGGCATATATACATACACACCTTATCAGCTCCACTGACCATATAAGAACACTCTGCAGTGCTGTACTCCGTTTCTCTGTGTACTCTATTACCCTGTTCTTCAATGGTCAGGACCCCCACAGGACCCCCACAGAGCAGGTAGTATGTGGGTGGTGGATCATTCTCAGCACTGCAGTGACACTGACGTGGTGGTGGTGTGTTAGTGTGTGTGGTGCTGGTGTGAGACGCAGCAGTGCTGCTGGAGTGTTGAGACACTGTGTCCACTCACTGTCCACTCTATTAGACACTCCTACCTCGCTGGTCCACCTTGTAGATGGACAGTCAGAGACGATAGCTCATCTGCTGCTGCACAGTGCAGTGTTGGTCATCCTCTAGTCCTTCATCAGTGGGCACAGGATGCTGCACCACAGGACGCTGCCCACAGGACGCTGCCCACAGGACGCTGCACCAGAGGACGCTGCCCACAGGACGCTGCACCAGAGGACACTGTCCACAGGACGCTGCACCAGAGGACACTGTCCACAGGACGCTGCACCAGAGGACGCTACCCACAGGACGCTGCACCAGAGGACGCTGCACCAGAGGACACTGCCCACAGGACGCTGTTGCTTTGATAGTTTGGGTTGGTGGATGACTCTCAGTACAGCAGTGACACTGAGGTGATACTGATCCACTCACACCAGCACAACACACACCAACTCTAACATCCTGTGGGGGTCCTGTGGGGGTCCTGACCATTGAAGAACAGGCTACTACAGTATACAGAGTAACAGATGGACTACAGTCTGGACCTGTACACCTACAGAGTGCTCCTATATGGTCAGTGGAGCTGACAGAATGGATAATGAGTGTAGATGGAAGGTGGGCCGGTGGGTATGTACACTGCCGTGTTTCCATTGGGCGAGAGAGTACAATCAGGAATGAACAGCACATAAACAGATGTTCATATTGCTTCCTAACCCTAACCAGATAAAGATGGATGCCTGCCATCCTGCACAGCTGGAGTGGTGAATAACGCAAGCCGTTCACACTATCAGTATTAGCTGCGACTTCGCCTGGACAGGCTGGCCGAGTGGGCGTGCTGTAGGGAGCGTGCACAGAGAGCCGGGCTCCATGCTAGGCTAATGGCTAACCCCAAGAGGCCGGCTGTTACTTCCGCTCTCCCTCCCCCCTGTAGCTCATTAAGTCATTGCATTCTGATTTCCGCTCCTTTGACAACAAACTCAGCCGGCGTACCTCACACTAGAAGAGGGGTAAAGGACGGTCGTTAGTGCGTTTGCACTGTACGTCTGCTGTGCTAATTGACCACTCGCTTATTTATAGTATACTGGATGAAGTGGTACACCACGAACCACCATACTATATATATACCGTGTATATAGCAGCGGGTGATGCACCGTATATGAGTAGATAATAGGTGTAAGGAAAAGGCACCGCTGATTTCCCTTGCTTATGATCCATAACGGTATGCGGTAAATACCTGGACTGCAGCTCTGACGGGTGTATTATTATTTTTGCAGGCCTCTAAACTGTAAGTGCGGTCAGGGTATCCCCAAAAGTGCCCCACAGTCGGCTAAAAGCTCCACTAAAACACCAAGACGCCATTAAAACATCTTAATTATTTTATTCCCAGTGAAGCATCGTTCAAACCATCATGCTTGTATTAACTATATATTAGAAAAATATTTTATTATATATTATATTATTATATTTATTAACAAGAGTTAAAAAACACTTTTACTTTTTACATTAACACATCCGAAACCTTTACATCAGTTTATCAGTCAACCAAATTAAACATTCTATTCATCTGGGCTTCCCAAGAATAAACTATATATATATATACTGTATATAGAATAGAATATATAGCTAGAAGTTGTAGATATAAATTTTGAATATTGAATTTGTTATTACTTTAAAATGATTTGTAAACGTACTGGTGCTTAAGCGTATTTCTACTTTTCCTAATTTTGCTAATTCTACTACTATTTCTAATTTCTACTTTTTTTAATTCCAACTTTATTGTAATAATTCTGCTACTATTTCTAATTTCTACTTAATTTGAATAATTCTGCTACTATTTCTAATTTCTACTTAATTTGAATAATTCTGCTACTATTTCTAATTTCTACTTAATTTTAATAATTCTGCTACTATTTCTAATTCCCACCATATTTTAATAATTCTGCTGCTATTTCTAATTTCTATTTCATTTTATTAATTCTGCTACTACCTCTAATTTCTACTTTATTTTAATAATTCTGCTACTATTTCTAATTTCCACTTTATTTTAATAATTCTGCTACTATTTCTAATTTCCACTTTATTTTAATATTTCTGCAACTATTTCTAATTTCTACTTAATTTTAAAAATTCTGCTACCACTTCTAATTTCTACTTTTTTGTAAGTTACACTTTACTTGAATAATTCCGCTACTATTTCTAATTTCTACTTGATGTTACTAATATTTTTCTACTTTAATGTTTTACTATTTGTAAGTTCTACTATATTTTATGGCTGTAAGTAAAATATTTATTGGCCTAATTATTGTTTAAATTGGATTTAAAGTGGAATTTGTTAATAAAATATTCACATAGACATAAATGAGCTTGAAAGGAAGCACATATTTTTGACCCAATTAAAAAAACATGGGAACTTTATGTACAATATTAACATAATAGATCTTGATGATACATTAAAATGCATGTATTACTGTCATATGAACAGAAATATTGATCTCGTCGATGCCACACTGATGCTGATAAGGTTTTTATAGCACTGTGCCCATTAAGCTCACTCGACAATGTTCGGAATTCTTAGAAAATTACAGCATCTACAAATACTGACGTCAATAAACTGAAAATGCCATCATGGATTTTACAATACAAGCTAGTTAAACATGTGGTGCGATATGTTGATGCGGCACACGACCTTACACAATCTTAAGTAGCTGAAATTGTTTTATTCAACCTAAATAATTTTTAGATCTTACAGATATTAGATTCATTTTTAGATAAACAGATTTTTAAATCCATTTTTAAATTTTGAACTACTTCTGTTGCTTGTTTTTAGGTTGAATGGCAAACGTGTTTTACAGTGGATGTGGCTGGACATTCAATTTAACTCGTAACTATTCCACCCAGATGAGTTATACTATTCATAATTCACACTAACCCAAACAAAACTCGTGACTCCTAACCAAAATAAACCTGGGGTTTAACGACTTCTCCCAGAAACCACTCAGACCAGTTAAAACGTTGAGGCCGTAATAATAAGAGAGCTCTTTTGGTGCCACATAGAACCATATTCAGCACATACTCTATTAACATGAAGAACCATTTACTCATGCAAGAAGCCACATAAAATGATTCTATCTAGAACTTGTTATAGAACTATTTGTTTATTAGAACAATTCTCTAAGGAACCTTTAAATAGCACTTTTTGGAAGGATGTAGAACCATATGCGACACATTTGAGACAACCTTTGAAGACCAATATATCAGTATGCTATCATGGTGTCAAGCTGTAACAATAGGAGAACCACTTTCTGTGCTGTATTAGAGAACCCTTTTTAAAATGGTGCTACATACAGAACCACATAGAACACATTCTCCACCAATCTAAAGAACCATTTAAACATGGAATAGAAACATGCTGTTACTAAAGAACCCTAAAGAACCCCTCGAGATTCTTTTTATCAGTATGCTGTTATGATGTGAAGCTTCTAACAATCGGAGAACCCCTTTCTGTGCTGTATTAGAGAACCCTTTTAAAACAGTGCTACATACAGAACCACATAGAACACATTCTCCACCGATCTAAAGAACCATTTAAACATGGAATAGAAACGTTCTGTTACTAAGGAACCCTAAAGAACCCCTGAAGACCATTATATCAGTATGTTATCATGGTATCAAGTTGTAACAATCGGAGAACCACTTTCTGATGGTGCTACATATAGAACCACATAGAACACATTCTCCACCGATCTAAAGAACCATTTAAACATGGAATAGAAACATGCTGTGACTACAGAACCCTAAAGAACCCTTGAAGAACATTACATCAGTATGCTCTCATGGTGTCAAGTTGTAACAATCGGAGAACCACTTTCTGATGGTGCTACATATAGAACCACATAGAACACATTCTCCACCAATCTAAAGAACCATTTAAACATGGAATAAAAACATGCTGTTACTAAAGAACCCTAAAGAACCCCTTGAGATTCTTTTTATCAGTATGCTGTTATGATGTGAAGCTTCTAACAATCGGAGAACCCTTTTCTGTGCTGTATTAGAGAACCATTTTCAAAACGGTGCTACATACAGAACCACATAGAACACATTCTCCACCAATCTGAAGAACCGAATCATCATGCCAATCTCGTCTTATATGATGTCTTATCTAGAGCTTAGGTGCAGGCCTAATGAGGAGCCGGAAGAGGCACACTGCCATCAGCAGCACCCAGCTAGGGGGGTACCCTGACTGTACAGCCGGAGCCGCTGATGTAGAGGACGAGCTGGTTCATAAAGCTCATATCAGGAAGCTGCCTTGTTTCCTATCAGACTCAGCACCGCACCATCAATTATCTTCAACCCCACCTTAAAGATGGCTCATTTAGCCGTCCGGGTTCCAACCGGGGCGGACACTAGCAGACATTTCACCGCGTCGGTCTTCATATCACGGCCTGCTGAACGACTGCCTTCAGTACCTGGCCTACAGATGACCAGAGGAGGCTAAGTCCTATCTGCTGGATCCACGTGCCAACTCCATGCCCAACCTGTCTCCATCCCTCCATACAGGTCCTCCACAGGCAGGGCAGCGCACACACGCCTGTCCACACTCCTGCATTTTCATGTCCAAACAAAAACAACCCTTAAAAGGCAACAAACATGTTCAGATAAGAGGCTCTCCGAGCACCCCCACGAGTCCCCGCACTCCATCTCCCTCCGATAAGAGTCCATAAACACTCACCAAACAATTTAAAAGCACTGTTGATTCTGCAACGTTCGCCGCGGCTACCAAACAAAGGCTTACTCTAACAGCCGAGAATTCCGGCGCCGCATCCGAGGAAAACAAGCGCGGGTTAGGGTGAGCGTGAAAACACACACAGAGGCTCCGCGTATTTCACTCCCTCACGATCCGCACACGGGTTCCGGTGAGCACTCGGGCAGCATGGTGTACAAACAGGGCGGATCACGCAGCGGTGATCGGGATCGTGATAAGGGATCTGCATAGAACGTTATGGTAATCAAGTCATTTAAGCATGATATGGAAGCCCTCAAGAACCCTAAAGAACCACTGGAGATCCTTTTTATCAGTATGCTATAATGGGGTCAAGCTTTAACAACAGGAGAACCCATTACTTTGCTATATTATAGAACCCTTTTCAAAAGTATGCTATGAAGAACCACATAGAACACACTCTCCACTGATCTAAAGAACCATTTAAGCATGAAACAGCAACATGCTACTACTAAAGAACCCTAAAGAACCCTTGAAGACCCTTTTTATCAGTATGCTGTTATGGGGTTAACCTTGTAACCATTGGAGAACCCTTTACTTTGCTATACTACAGAACCCTTTTCAAAGGTATGCTATGTAGAACCACATAGAACACATTCTCCACCAATCTAAAGAACCATTTAAGCATGAAACAGAAACATGCTGTTACTAAGGAACCCTAAAGAACCCTAAAGAACCCGTGAATATCCTTTTTATCAGTATGCTGTTTTGAGATCAAGCTTGTACCAATAGGAGAGCGCTGGAACACACATGGAACATAGAACCATTGGAACATAGAACCATTTACGCATGAAGCAGAAACATGCTGTTACTAAAGAACCCTAAAGAACCCTTGAATATCCCTTTTATCATAATGCTATTATGTGTTAGGAATGTGCTGTACATGCTCCCATATAGCACCAAAAAGGGTTCTCCTGTTATTGCAAGTGTGACATAGCGTAACATTGGAACATGCTATCTAGAACCATTTAATAAGGTTCTCTATGGGTACCTATACAACACATTCTCCATCAATCTAAAGAACCATTTAAGCATGAAACAGCAACATGCTACTACTAAAGAACCCTAAAGAACCCTTGAAGATCCTTTTTATCAGTATGCTGTTATGGAGTCAACCTTGTAATCATTGGAGAACCCTTTACTTTGCTATACTCTAGAACCCTTTTCAAAGGTATGCTCTATAGAACCACATAGAACACATTCTCCACCGATCTAAAGAACCATTTAAACATGGAATAGAAACATGCTACTACTAAAGAACCCTAAAGAACCCCTCGAGATTCTTTTTATCAGTATGCTGTTATGATGTGAAGCTTCTAACAATCGGAGAACCCCTTTCTGTGCTGTATTAGAGAACCCTTTTAAAACAGTGCTACATACAGAACCACATAGAACACATTCTCCACCGATCTAAAGAACCATTTAAACATGGAATAGAAACATGCTGTGACTACAGAACCCTAAAGAACCCTTGAAGAACATTACATCAGTATGCTCTCATGGTGTCAAGTTGTAACAATCGGAGAACCACTTTCTGATGGTGCTACATATAGAACCACATAGAACACATTCTCCACCAATCTAAAGAACCATTTAAACATGGAATAGAAACATGCTGTTACTAAAGAACCCTAAAGAACCCCTCGAGATTCTTTTTATCTGTATGCTGTTATGATGTGAAGCTTCTAACAATCGGAGAACCCTTTTCTGTGCTGTATTAGAGAACCATTTTCAATGGAACCACATAGAACATATTCTCCACCAATCTGAAGAACCGAATCATCATGCCAATCTCGTCTTATATGATGTCTTATCTAGAGCCTAGGTACAGGCCTAATGAGGAGCCAGAAGAGGCACACTGCCATCAGCCGCACCCAGCTAGGGGGGTACCCTGACTGTACAGCCGGAGCCGCTGATGTAGAGGACGAGCTGGTTCATAAAGCTCATATCAGGAAGCTGCCTTGTTTCCTATCAGACTCAGCACCGCGCCATCAATTATCTTCAACCCCACCTTAAAGATGGCTCATTTAGCCGTCCGGGTTCCAGCCGGGGCGGACACTAGCAGACATTTCACCGCGTCGGTCTTCATATCACGGCCTGCTGAACGACTGCCTTCAGTACCTGGCCTACAGATGACCAGAGGAGGCTAAGTCCTATCTGCTGGAGCCACGTGCCAACTCCATGCCCAACCTGTCTCCATCCCTCCATACAGGTCCTCCACGGGCAGGGCAGGGCAGCGCACACACGCCTGTCCACACTCCCGCATTTTCATGTCCAAACAAAAACAACCCTTAAAAGGCAACAAACATGTTCAGATAAGAGGCTCTCCGAGCACCCCCACGAGTCCCCGCACTCCATCTCCCTCCGATAAGAGTCCATAAACACTCACCAAACAATTTAAAAGCACTGTTGATTCTGCAACGTTCGCCGCGGCTACCAAACAAAGGCTTACTCTAACAGCCGAGAATTCCGGCGCCGGATCCGAGGAAAACAAGCGCGGGTTAGGGTGAGCGTGAAAACACACACGGAGGCTCCGCGTATTTCACTCCCTCACGATCCGCACACGGGTTCCGGTGAGCACTCGGGCAGCATGGTATGCAAACAGGGCGGATCACGCAGCGGTGATCGGGATCGTGATAAGGGATCTGCATAGAACGTTATGGTAATCAAGTCATTTAAGCATGATATGGAAGCCCTCAAGAACCCTAAAGAACCACTGGAGATCCTTTTTATCAGCATGCTGTTATGGAGTCAACCTGCTGTACTACAGAACCCTTTTCAAAGGTATACTATGTAGAACCACATAGAACACATTCTCCACTGATCTAAAGAACCATTTAAGCATGAAATGGAGACATGCTGTTACTAAAGAACCCTAAAGAACCCTTGAAGATCCTTTTTATCAGTATGCTGTTATGAAGTCAAGCTTGTAACCATTGGAGAACCCTTTACTTTGCTATATCTTAGAGCCCTTTTAAAGGGTGCTATATAGAACCTCATAGAACACATTCTCCATCAATCTAAAGAACCATTTAAGTATGAAACAGAAACATGCTACTACTAAAGAACCCTAAAGAACCCATGAAGTTCCTTTTTTATCAGTATGCTGTTTTGAAATCAAGCTTGTACCAATAGGAGAACGCTTTTCTGTGCTAAGTTATAGAACCCTTTTCAAAAGTGTGCTATATAGAACCACATAGAACACAGAACCATTGCATAAACAAGCAACATGATTTTTGCAAAGAAACATGCTGTTACTAAAGCCTGTAACCCTTTTGCTATATCCTTTTTATATGCTAGTATAGCTGTGTTGGGAATGTGCTGCTGTTGCTGCCCTCCCATATACCCAATATCAAAAAGGGTTCTGTTATTGCAAGAAGCCGTGAAAACGACACATGGACATAGGGAACGTAACATTAGAACAGAAATCATCCTGCTATCTAGAACCATTTAATGTGCTGGAATGCTCCCATAGCACCCCAAAAGGGTTCTCCTGTCTATTGGTGTGACCTATACAACACATTCTCCATCAATCTAAAGAACCATTTAAGCAGGAAACAGAAACATGCTGTTACTAAAGAACCCTAAAGAACCCTTGAAGATCCTTTTTATCAGTATGCTGTTATGAGGTCAACCTTGTAACCAATGGAGAACCCTTTACTTTGCTATACTCTAGAACCCTTTTCAAAGGTATGCTATATAGAACCACATAGAACACATTCTCCACCGATCTAAAGAACCATTTAAGCATGAAACAGAAACATGCTGTTACTAAAGAACCCTAAAGAACCCTTGAAGATCCTTTTTATCAGTATGCTGTTATGAGGTCAAGCTTATGACAATAGGAGAACCCTTTTCTGTGCTAAGTTATAGAACCCTTTTCAAAAATGTGCTATATAGAACCTCATAGAACACATTCTCCACCGATCTAAAGAACCATTTAAGCATTAAACAGAAACATAATTTTACTAAAGAACCCTAAAGAACCCTTGAAGATCAGTTTTATCAGTATGCTGTTATGAGGTCAAGCCTGTAACAATTGGAGAACCCTTTACTTTGCTATACTACAGAACCCTTTTCAAAAGTATGCTATGTAGAACCACATGGAACACACTCTCCACCAATCTAAAGAACCATTTAAGCATGAAACAGAAACATGCTGTTACTAAGGAACCCTAAAGAACCCTTAAAGATCCTTTTTATCAGTATGCTGTTATGAAGTTAAGCTCATAACAATAGGAGAACCCTTTTCTGTGCTAAGTTATAGAACCCTTTTCAAAAGTATGCTATGTAGAACCACATAGAACACACTCTCGACCAATCTAAAGAACCATTTAAGCATGAAACAGAAACATGCTACTACTAAAGAACCATAAAGAACCCTTGAAGATCCTTTTATCAGTATGCTGTTATGGGGTCAAGCTTATGACAATAGGAGAACCCTTTTCTGTGCTAAGTTATAGAACCTTTTTTAAAGGGTGCTAGATAGAACCACATAGAACACATTCTCCACCGATCTAAAGAACCATTTAAGCAGGAAACAGCAACATGCTGTGACTAAAGAACCCTAAAGAACCCTAAAGAACCCTTGAAGGTCTTTTTATCAGTATGCTGTTGTGATGTCAAGCTCGTAACGACAGGAGAACCCTTTCCTTCCAGGACGGGATCCGAGGAAAACAGTCGTAGGTTCGGATGAGCATGGAAACACAGACGGAGGCTCCGATGACTTCACTCCCTTACAATCCGCACACGGGTTCCGGTAAGCACTCGGGCAGGATGGTATACAGACAGGGCGGATCACACCGCAGCGGAGCACGCATGGACGGTGATCGGGATGGTGATACGGGATCAGCGTAGAACGTAATGATAGTCAACTCCCATGTTTCCGGGAAGCGTCCGCACAGTCCATGTCACGGACGCGTCCTGTAGGAATTTAGGTGCTCAGTGAATGAGAACCAGCCGATTCCGTCTCCTGATTACGGACGTATATTTGTCAGCAGCCAATAAATCCAGCCTACGGACCAGCGGTTCCTGTTTCCTCAGCTCGGAGGCAGGTGACAGAATCGTTTTCTCGAGAACATGCTTAAAAATGATGGTTCTCTAAGGGTTCTTCAGTCCAAGAGTTCTACCTAGAGATATTTGGATGCTTGAATGGTTGTTTGCAGGGCACAGTGGTTCTTTAGAGTGGTAGGGAATGTGTTGGACACACTCCCATATAGCACCAAAAAGGGTTCTTCTATTATTGCAAACATGCTATCTAGAACCATTTAATCAGGTTCTCTATGGGTACCTATACAACACGTTCTCCTTTAATGTGAAGAACCATTTCACCATGCAAAGGACCATTTAAGCAGGAAAATAGGCCTACATAGAACCCATTGCTAAAGAACCCATGAAGAACCATCTTTTTTAAGATGTGACAAAAGAAGAACCCTTTTTGGCGCTATAAAAACACATTTTTAAAAAGGTTCTACATAGAACCCTGTGCAACACATTATCCTTCAATCAAAAGAAACATTTCACCAACGCATAACCATTAAAGCATGTGCATGGTTCTATAAGGAACACATGGTTCTAAATAAAACCACTGCCTGATTTCAGGAACCACTGAAGTACCATCTTTTGTGAGAGTTTACTGGTCAGGCCTGTAACAATGGAAGAACCCTTTGTGATGCTACAGCATATAAAGCCATCTTCATTAAGGTTCTATATATAGAACCACACACAACACATCTACCAGTGGTTCTATAGAGAACCTTCTTGAAAATGGCTTAATAACTAGAACTTGTAGTACTGTTTCTCGTATATACAGAGAACCACAACACATTCAGTATAAGTATGAGGAACCGTGCAAGGAACCATTATATATCGGCTATATATAGTGAAACAAAAAAAGAACCATTGTCTTTGCTAAGGAACCCTTGAAGAACCATCCCTTTTAAGGGTTTACTGGTTTGAGGTCCAGCTTGTACCAACAGAAGAACCCTTTTAGTGCAATATGGAACCATGTACAACACATTCTCCATCTATCTGAAGAACCATTAAAGTGTGCAAATGGTTCTATACAGAACATGCGGCTAACGGAACCACTACCTTTACTAAAGAACCATTGAAAGTACACAATATTAAATATTATAATAATAATAATGTTCATTTATTAGCTGTTTATTAATTATTTATTAATAATTTATTCATTATTGACTAATAATTGTAGTCTAATATCACATCCGTATTTAATGACCACTACTGCCTCTCCGTTCGGCCAAGAAGACCAGAGTACCCACCACGTCTGTTTTGAGGCTTGACCCCTGAGTGTGGTGACCCTGGTCTAACCCCAGGCAGTTCACAAGCTCTGGACTTACAGGGTTCGGTTTCGCCTCTGAAAACTAAAGACAAGGTTCTCGATAATGGAACCGAACTATGGCGGCTCTTGCTGTTTGAAAACTGGACTTGCTATTTCCATATTTAAAATGATTCGTCTTTTAGCCCCTACAGGATAGTAGGCCAGTGGAGAAGACAGGACAAAGCAAGACGCCTGGGAGCCACAGGGAACAAGACCACATGACCAAACGAGGACTCATACGGCAACACCACTAACACAGCTCCACGGACCTCCATCCATTTGTTTCGTGACATCAACCAAACATCTGACTATAGACTATTCAGGAGATACGTCTGAGGAGATTAGATATAAGCTCAATGGCGTATGGACGAAGTCTTTGTTCCACTGTGAGAAGACAATACCATATATACACCATGGCAACAGACAGCAAGCCAATCAAACCAAGAGGCTGCTGGCGAGTGACCACCCCCAACCAACTTCTGAGACTGAACCTCCCAACTGAAGTTACATAAGTAGTTCAGACCCAGTAACAGCTGGGACTGGACTGGACATGGACTGGACAGGTTTCTGGATGTAGCCACATCAGTGTTCAGACACTCTCACATCAAAGGACTGGTCAGTTGGGCCGGATTTGGTGGATGTCTTCCCTGGTGCAATTCTGAGGAGAATTCCCTGTAGACTGGGATTTTATCCACTGCTGGTAGACCTGTATGACCGTACGCTTCCATACACCTGCAGATTCAGCTACTTCCTTCACACTATGGTCTTTGGCCACGCCCACATGCAGTCCCTCCTTTTAGCCAGTCATTAACATCTGCTCTTGAGTGTTTTCCACACATGGAACGAGCCATTCCTGCACTGTAGCACCTCTTCCCAATCTATGGATGCCATCACTCACACATCGCAGGTTTCGCAGGTAAACACACACACACACACACACACACATATAAACACACACACACAAACACACACACACCCACATATAAACACACACACACACACACACACACACACATATAAACACACACACATATAAACACACACACACACACACACACACATATAAACACACACACACACACACACACACACACACATATAAACACACACACACACACACACCCACATATAAACACACACACACACACACACACACACACACACACACACACACACACACACACACACACACACACACACACACATATAAACACACACACACACACACATACACACACCCACATATAAACACACACACACACACACACATATAAACACACACACACAACAGCACACACACACACCACATATATAACACACACACACACACACACACACACACATAAACACACACACACATTAAACTCACACACAACACACACACACACACACATAAGAAACACACACACACACCACACACACACATAAACAAACCACAACACACCACACACACAACCCCACACACAACACACACACACTCACAATAATAAACACACACACACACACACACACACACACACACACACACACACACACATATAAACACACACACACACATAAACACACACACACACACATATAAACACACACACACACATACATACACACACCCACACACACACACCCCCACATATAAACACACACACACACATACATACACACACACACACACACACATATAAACACACACACACCCACATATAAACACACACACACACACACACACACACATACAAACACACACACACATATACACACACACACACACATAAACACACACACACACACACATTACATACACACGACACACACTCACATATAAACACACCACACACACACACACACACCACACATATAAACACACACACATCAGTACACACACACACACACACACATCTACATTGGACATTCACCTACACACTCACATATAAACACACACACAACACACACACACACACACACACACTCACATAGTGGAAAACACACACACACAACACACATATGGCTATATAATCACACACACACACACACATATAACTGACACACACCACATACATACACACACCCACATGTAACACACACACACCACACACTACATGCCACACACACACACACACATACAATCACGTTGATGTCACTATAAACACACACACAAAAACACATATAAACACACACACACATTCACACACTCATCTGTAAACATGACACACAACAGGGGTCACGATGTGGAGACACTCAACACAGCACAAACATATAAACCCCACACACAACACAATACATACCACACAACCACATTTAAACACACCACACACACCACACACGCAGAACATATCACACCTGGTCACACAACACAGCCACCATAACCACACAAAGCCCAGCAGCGGTCTTCTACTCGTCCTGCGAAGGACTGAGGAACACACATCTCCCACAGCATCCACATCCTCACACCTTCTACACAGGAACCATCGAAGACATCCTGAGCACTGCATCACTGCCTGGTTTGGGGGTACACTGCAACACCGCACACACATACAACCACACACATCCCCAAAAAAACACACCACTACATACCGCACACAAACACAGTGAGGACGCTGAGAGATTCATCGGTGTCTCTCACACACCCACCACATTGGTCATTTACACACCACACGGCATACACATCCGCAAAGCAACCAGCATGTGTGGATGACCACACACACCCCACACATACACACACTCTTCAACCCACCTAACCATCTGGAAAAACAGGTACAGGAGCATCCGGGCCCAATCACATCCAGACATGTGCACACACAGCTTCTTTCACCCAAGCCAATCATACACCTTACACACACCCAAACATAGTCTGGTTCTGAAAAAGACTAAACAGGTATATCAGGACAGACTGGACACTGAAGAGAGAGACCAGACACATACACCCCTCATCTCTTAAATCTGAGGAGCCACACATAGAGACTTGAAGATATAACATGTTACGATGCATACCAAATATGGACATAACTGCTTGCTAAATACAATTGTTCAAAAATAAATAAATAAATACAAAAAAAAAAAAAGACGTGTGGAAAAGACACTTTACACTGCCACCACTATTCAGTGGGCTGTCTGCACTGTCCCCGGGGATCCCTCTACTTATTGTTTGCTGTTTCGTGTATTGTAAATTGTCGTGTGTATTTATTGTATTTATTGTTCTATGTAGCACCTTGGTCCTGGAGGAACGTTGTTTCGTTTCACTGCGTACTGTTCACCACTGTATATGGTTGAAATGACAATAAAAACTACTTGACTTGACTTGACGATACAATATTCTGAAATACATATTGCGATACCGAAAGCAAGACGATCCAGTTTTGGGAAAACTTCATATAAAACCATATATAAAAAACCATTATATAAAAACGTACTACAGTATGCACAGATGTGCTAATGCTAACGTTAGCAGCGCAGCCTTATGCTACTTTTTACATTGGAATAAATGAGTCTAGTGGCTGAAGTGAGATTCCTGCTATCCATCACCGCACTACACAAACAGAGCCGCTGTCTGCCACCAATCTCTACGCTTTAGGTTAAACTCTATTATAACTTATTAAGCTTTATTATGCTCTATGATGTTTGTATTAAATTATTAATTAATAATCCGCACTGTAATCAGTACAGTATCACAAGCACACGGTGAGACACAACCACTTTGCAATGGAACAGGCCGTTGGTCAGTGTTGGTCATGTGGTTGGTCAGTGTTGGTCAGTTGCTCGTGCTGTTGGTCAATATTGGTCAGCTGGTCAGTGTTGGTTAGTTGGTCATGCTGTTATTCAGTGCTGGTCACGTGGTTGCTCAGTTGGTCATGTGGTTGGTCCGTGTTGGTCAATTGGTCATGTGCTTGGTCAGTGTTGGTCAGTTGGTCATGTGGTTGGTCAGTTGGTTATGTGGTTGGTCCGTGTTGGTTAGTTAGTCATGCTGTTGGTCAGTGTTGGTCAGTTGGTCATGTGCTTGGTCAGTTGGTCATGTGGTCAGTCAGTTGGTCAATGTTGGTCAGTTGGTCATGTGGTTGGTCAGTTGCTCATGCTGTTATTCAGTACTGGTCACGTGGTTGCTCAGTTGGCCATGTGGTTGGTCCATGTTAGTCAGTTGTCAGTAATTGGGGTCAGTGCTTTGGTCAATTGGTCATGTGGTCGGTCTGTTGGTCAGTGTTGGTCAGTTAAACATGTGGTTGGTCACTGTTGGTAAGTTGGTCAAGCAGTTGGTCAATGTTGGTCAGTTGGTCATGTGGTTGGAGAGTGTTGGTTTTTTGGTCATGTGGTTAGACAGTGTTGGTCAGTTGGTCATGTGGTTGGAGAGTGTTGGTTTTTTGGTCATGCGGTTAGACAGTGTTGGTCAGTTGGTCATGCTGTTGGTCAATGTTGGTCAGTTGGTCATGTGGTTGGTCAGTGTCGGTCAGTGTTGGTGAGTTGGTCAAGCAGTTGGTCAGTATCGGTCAGTTGGTCATGTGGTTAGACAGTGTTGGTCAGTTGGTCATGCGGTTGATCAGTATTTTTCACGATGGTGCTAAAACACTGCCACACTGTCCACCCCTACTCTTCTCACCTAAGGAACCATTTGCATGCTTTGAGAAGAACGTGGAGAATGTGATGTACTGGGTTCTATATAGCACCAAAGGTGGTTCTTCTGTTGGTACAAGCTAGACCTGAGGTTCAGAAAGGTTCTACACAGAGCCAAGCCCTTACATTCTCCATCAATCTGCAGAACTTCTTCACCATGCTAAGAAGGCTTTGGGTTCTTCATGGTTGTATGTCCAACCACTGCCTTTCCTGAAGAACCCTTCTCCTGTTTAAGGGTGGCAGCATCTCCGCAGCTGCATGATCAAGTACGCTGTCTCCATTTCAAACCCGCTCGTGTGTCACCGAACCGCGCGTGCCGCACACTCACTCGCCCCTCGCCGCGTCCAAATCTCAACGCTCGAAGTTCATGCGGGCGTTTTATCGCCCTTAAGTGCCGTGACCTTTTATTTTTCTGCAGCGCTCTAAATCATCTGTTATCACATTCATTCAGGTTCAACAGGTTTAGCATTTCGGTGCAGCACCGTCACGGCCCCTCCCTCCCTGCACTTTCACCAGCGAGTGCAACGAAGCGCATGTCAACTCAGAGGGGATGCCGTGGGCCAACACATGCCCAACCCCCCAAAACACCTCCCCCAATACTGCTTGCTTCCTCATTGGCTTATTTGTTTATTGCGTCACCACATCATCAAAAACATCCTCCCCAACACATCCACCCATCCCCCAATGGACCCCTCCAACACAGACCCCCAGCATATCTCAACCCCAACATACCCACCAACATACACCGCCCCAACAAATCCCACCCACCAATATACCCCACATATCCCCAACATACACCCCCCAAAATATCCCCCAATATACACCTCCAACATGGACCCACAACATATCCTAACCCCAACATACCCCACATATCCCAACATACACCCCCAACATACCCCCCAATATACACCTCCAATATAGACCCCCTAACATATCCTAACCCCAACATACCCACCAACATACACCCCCCCAACAAATCCCACCCACCAAATTTCCCCACATATCCCCAAAATACACCCCAACATACCCCCCAATATACACCTCCAACATGGACCCCCAACATATCCTAACCCCAATATACCCCACATATCCCAACATACACCCCCAACACACCCCCCAATATACACCTCCAACATGGACCCACAACATATCCTAACCCCAACATACCTCACATATCCCAACATACACCCCCAACACACCCCCCAATATACACCCACAACATCTCCCACCCACCAATATACCTGCCAACATTCCCCACATATCCCCAAAATACAACCCAACATATCCCCCAATATACACCTCCAATATAGACCCCCCAACATATCCCAACCCCAACATACCCGCCAACATACAACCCCCAACCTATCCCACCCACCAAATTTCCCCACATATCCCCAAAATACACCCCAACATACCCCCCAATATACACCTCCAACATAGACCCCCAACATATTCCAACCCCAACATACACCCAACATATCCCACCCACCAATATAGCCCACATATCCCAACATACACCCCAACATACCCCAATATACACCTCCAACATACACCCCCAACATATCCCACCCACCAATATACCCCACATATCCCAACATACCCTAATCTACACCTCCAACATACACCCCCAACATATCCCACCCACCAATATACCCCACATATCCCAACATACACCCTAATATACCCCTTCAACATAGACCCCCAACATATTCCAACCCCAACTTACACCCAACATATCCCACCCACCAATATACCCCAAATATCCCAACATACACCCTAGTATACACCTTCAACATAGACCCCCAACAAATCCCAACCCCAACATATTCCCAACATACAATCTTAACATATCCCCCAATATGCCACCAACATACTCCCCAACATAGACCCCCAACATATTCCAACCCCAACATACACCCAACATATCCCACCCACCAATATACCCCACATATCCCAACATACACCCCAACATACCCCAATACACACCTCCAACATAGACCCCCAACATATCCCAACCCCAACATATCCCCAACATACAATCTTAACATATCCCCCATTATGCCATCCACATACTCCCCAACACAGAGCCCACCATACCCCACCCCAACATATCCCACCCCCAAAACATACACCCCAACATACCCCAAATACCCCTAACCTAGATCCCAACATACCCCACCCCAACATACACC